>CM076569.1:455558566-455816873 GCA_034641835.2 Pinus albicaulis | reverse complement strand
CTTTCCACATGAAGGACGGATCGTGATCATTGATCAGCTTTCGTTCTTTGGTCCTAATGTGGCATCTGGCCTACCATCACCCCCTCCTGGTTTCTATCCACCCGTTGTATCTGCCCCACCGCAGGTCAACTATGTGGCCACCTACCCTGTGCCTGTGCTCAGTGATGATGCTGTCGTGCATCAGGTGCTGGGGGCATTAGGTCCTGACTTCCAGGATGTTTTCCTTCCATCGGGAATGGAACTCTTGGAAGCACCGCCTTCTTGTTCATTTTGATGTAAGTCGGTTAGAGCACGGTTTTCTCTTGTGTCAAGCTCCTTAAAAAATGAAACAAGGTGGTCGGAGCATGGTTCTTTTCTTGTGTCAAGCTCCTTAAAAAATGAAACAAGGTTGTCGGAGCAGAGTTCCTTGTCTTGTGTCAAGCTCCTTAAACCATGAAACAAGGTGTCCTGAGGATAGTTCTTTTAATGTGTCAACCTCGTTAAAATAATGAAACACGTTCTTGTTCAATTCGAGTCTTTGATCAGATCTCGTAAAATCCCAGTCGAGCCTTTCTTAGATCTCGTAACTTGAACCTTCACTCCCTCCATCTATTTACTCAGGTGCATGGATTGAAGCTTAGGGGGCATGTACCTCGAATTGAGTCACCATGCTGGGGGCATGCTTACTTTTTTAAGCATAGTTTGTTTCCGTTTCAAGCTTGTGTAAAAATGAAACCGGTTTCAAGCATAGTTTATCTTTGTTTCAAGCTTGTGTAAAAATGAAACCAACTTCAAGCAGAGTTTCCTGATTTCAAGCTTGTGTAAAAATGAAACCTTTCCTTTTACCTCTTGGGATTGTCATTTTATCAGCCTGTTTTTGCCAGATGAGCCTTTGTTTTCTCACTCCATCGTCACTATCTGCTTGGCCGATCATATGCCTTCACTTGGTTGTTTTACCCGTTCCTGAGGAACCGCTGCGATGAGTGGTCTTGTTAGCCAGCCTCTTGACTTTTATGTTGTTCTGAGCAGTTCCACCATTACCGGAACCAATAGCTACCCTTTATACCACTCGTTCCTCCAGGAGGAGTCAACTTTCAGCTCTTTTCTGACTCTTTAAACATGAAAAGATTGCCGAGTCCCTTGTCGTTTTGATCTTGTTAAAGTGGCTGCGAAACAACATCTACCCAGTATACGTTTACCCCTTTTTCAGGCTGGGATGGATTGATTACGAAAAAGGAATACCCTAGCCTATCGCGACTAGGAGGTTTTCTCGGATATTGTTTTCTTCCTTTTCGGATCTGAGGAACTATTTACGAAAAGGGACCTATGGAGTTTACTTTTCTGCTGTCTTTTCAAACTCTCTAAACATGAAAAGATGCCGAGTTCTTCCTTTGTCAGACTCGTTAAACACTGATGACATTGGATTCAGTCGTGATGACGTTCACCGAGTTCCTCCTTCCTAGGGCTCGTTAAATGTACTAGGATGGATTCGTCTGAAGGACGGATTTATATGACAAGCATATGGTATCCTCTTCAAGCTTGTGTAAAAATAAAGAGGTACTCACCGAAATGGTGGGGAAAATGGAACCATCATCGTTGTCATCGGCAGTATGTCGCTCTTGAACATGGCACTTGTCTGCATTCGTGTCGGGTTGGGGACATCTCATCTCGTTTCTTCACTTTGCCTCCGTGGGTTTGGATAATCCCTTTTGACCTCTCCTCTGCTCATTTCCTTTTCACCATGACCTCTGATCTATTGATGTCAAATACTGCCAAATCCACTGTCGTGCCGCCAATATGTTCAAGAGAAGTTGGCCTCTGCTTACATCAACCTTCCTCCCATTCTCATACGATCTTGATTCACAACAAAACATCATGTTCCTCTGTCTCGTGTCGATGATGTGGGAAACATTATGGCCCACCTTCGATCAAGGTCACTTCCTGTCGACTTCAGCTCATTATCCAGGAAGTCGGTCTAGAGACTCCTTATGGTACCTTGGAGCCTGCATGCCTCAATGGCAGGTTCGTCGCATTCGACATGAGGTTTACATCATTGGCCTCCGATCGAGTGATTCTACGGGTGTTCGACACCAACTCATTGATTCACACGCGGTAGATTGTACCTGTAGTACCTTGAGGGCCATTGTCATTATTGGTGGTTCCTCTCGCGTCTGTTAACAACTTTCATCATTGGCTGGTAATCAGACGATGTTCTTGCATGTTCGACTTCAGCTCACATATTCACATGTTTGAACTTGTACTTTGTTTGGGTCGAGATGGAGCGCAAGACCCTGGATTGTGTCTGTTGTAATCCAGGCTGCGATTGTGGATTATTATCATTATGTACATGACTAACTGATTGGATGGCTGCGACCATACCTGAGTCTATTTGTTAGATCCTAGTTGGATGGCTGCGCCCATACCCTGGATCCGGATTATAGTGTACTTTGTTTCGGATGGCTGCGCCCATACCACATATACATCATGTACTTGGGATATCAGTTGTATTTTTTCTGCACAGGATTTCCGACGGCGGGCCTTCAGTTGAACATGTTCTCGTAAAGCATTTCACCCCTCTCTCTCTCTCGGGCCTCATGCTTTAGGGGGCATCTGTTACACAGTAATTTGTCACCGTCCCTACCATTCCCCGTCTTGCACAATGGAGGACCCTTTTTGTGACCAATAAGCAGTGTCATGCCTTGCAAATACCATCATTGCATCCCTTTCCATGAGGACAACATTCCTTCTGTTGATCATTTCCTGAGCAGACCCCTAAAAACACCTGTTTTTGCCTTGGCGCTGGTAGCCCGTTATGTACCCGCGCCAATGGGGGGAAATTAACACTGAGCCCGCGCCAATTGGCGCTCTGTCCCAGTGTTGCACCCGCGCCACTCTGTTTATGGAAAGTTTTTTAAAAAAGGAGGCGAAGTTTCGATTACAACAACTTCGTGGATGAGTCATCAGGAGTGGTTTCGCCTGAATAACCACGGCCTTCCTCCTTTGGCCTCTTGTTTCCACCATATGGGGAAACTCCCAAAGGATAAGGCCTCCCTTCCACTATTGTAGGGATCCCAACCTCCTCCTCTCCTCTATAAATATAGCCTTCATCCATTGATGAAGGGGCTGAAAGGCTGATAGTCTTGAAGTGCCTAAGCTTTGTATCTCCATTTTCCCAAGAGCCTTTGTGCTGTAAAGAATCCTCTCTTTCCCTTAAGGCCGACTCAAGTAAGGAGACCATTGTCACGAGACTCTGGAGAGTTTTTCCCTTTCCTTGGCGAGCTTTGCGAGACGTGGACGACCGGAGACCGGTTCGAAGGAGGCTGCGACGTCAGAACTTGGTTGTAATCTTTCTTCGTTTATTACTTAATAGATGATTATGATTATGGTTCCACTCCGTTTTCCATCATGTTAATGCGAGTAACATCTTTTCTGACCGATGTTTAGTTACGTATGCTGGTTTCTATGCTTGTATCTGTTCGTTTCTTCCATGTGCAGGTGTTCATCCGCGGATATCGTGGAAGAATTGTGATCTGTCGGGGCTGAAGAACGGGGACGCTTCTTCTTCAGATTATAGCGTTGGAATCCAGGTAGGCTTCAATTCCTAGTCTTTCCATTCGTAACTAGGAGCTTGCGTCATCGCATTGTTTGTTTGTTACTAGACCCCTGCTGGGCTAGTAGGGATCGCCTCTGTCCGCAGAGGGGATTTACCTCCTCAACACCTACCATTCCCCATCCTGCACATTGGAGGGCTCATTTCGTGACCTGTGAGCAGAGACAAGACTTGAAAATACTTTCATTGCATCCCTCTAAAGATGAGCTTTCATTGCCGTGAAGACATCTCCTTGCAAAAAACCCTAAAAATAGCTCTTTTTCCATTGGCGCGGTTCCATAGTTCAGCCCTCGCGCAAAGGGGGCAAATCCTCCAAAGAGGGTGCGCCAATTGGCGCACTTTCATAGAGCCGCACCCGTGCCAACCATATTAAGAGGTGTTTTTTAAAAATAAGTGGCGGAAGTTTCGTCCTAACAAATTCCTAGACTGATATCTATCTTGAGTTGGGAGGTTTGGCTATGGATTTCCATAGAGAGGAAGTAGTTTGCCACCTCTCATGGAAGCTTCCTTGATGATAGGGCCAATCCCATAATTATAGGGATCCCAACTCCCCTTCCTCCATCTATAAAAGCTTGCCCATTTCCATTGCAAGCTAGTTCTAGAATCTCCAAGTTCCCCAGAGCTTTCACATCCTTATGCTGCAAGAGCCTTCTTGATTCCCTTAAGGCCAAATCCAAGCAAGGAGACTATTACCGAGTATCTGAAGAGAGAGGCTTGTCTCATCCCTGACAGGCTTTATCGAGACATGTTGTGCTGATGACCCGCTAAAGGAGAGTGCTGCGTCGAAGCTATGGTTGTATTCTTCTTTTGACTCTTTAATGATAAGCGACTATCGGTTATGGTTCCACTCTTGTTCTTGATTATGTTCATGAGTTATGTCCTCTTCGACTGACATATAGTTGTATACACTGGATTTTATGCTCGCGTTTGTGTTGTTTCTTGCATGTGCAGGTGTCCGATCACGGAGATCGTGAGGATTGTGATCTACCAGGGCAAAGGAACGGGAGCACCACCTCTTCTACAAATGACAGCGTTGGTTTCCAGGTAAGCCTTCCTCGCAAGTCGGTTTATTTGCAATTAGGAACCTGCACTGTAGCGTGTTTGATTGTTGCTAGACCCGATCTGGGCTAGTAGGGATCGCCTCTGTCCGCAGAGGGGATTTACCTCCTCAACACTTTGCGACCCAGAAACCTTGTGACCTTGTCGCAGGGTCACTACCATCTGAAAGTTTAAACCTCGTGACCCTGTGACATAGCAACCCAGTCGCAAGTCGCTAGTTCGCCCTTTCTTGGGTCTTAGTTGGGCAAAGTTAAAAAGATATACTTAGGCTTTTATTATTATGGCATCTACCTTATCCTGGGACTGTTTTATGAAAATGCCAGGTGATTTCGAAGCAGAGTTAGAGTGCGTCTCCATCTCTTCGGACTCAAGCGACATGGGACCTCCAGCATTTCGCAAGAAAAAAAAGAGCCCAGAGATAGAAGACACAGAAATGGAAATACAAATGTCTCCTCCCCCGATCTATAGGGACACCGCATGTACATTTTCAAAAGGAGACAACATGAGTTGGTATCAAGTATACCAAGAATTCGCACGACCAGAATTCCCACAGGGCCTCCCCAACTGGCAAATATATGTACAAGTTAAAAGGTTGAAGCTTCATTATGCAGGTGCCCACCCTGCTATATTCCCATGCGTAGAAGTCATGGAATGGATCATACAGAATATTAACCCCAAGAGGTGGGTAATTCGAGACTATGAGGGTAAAGCTTTTGCAACTCTAAAGGGCTCGGATGCTGAGTTTTATTACGCGCTACCGTAACAAGGAAAGACTTTCACAGAAGAATGGGCCACCACCCATGCATTCGCCATAGAAGATACCTTGAGAGGATGGTGGGAGGAACTCGAAAAGTTCAAGATCAAGAAGGATCAGGAGTATCCAATGGCAGGCCTAAAAAAGGTATATAAGCTGGTGGCAGCTATGCTTTTTAGGATATACGGTCGTCCCAATGCCACCACTTTTAGTGGCACTTGGGTATCCCTAATGAACTATGTCACTGTGTATGGCACTCGTTTCAATTGGGCTAGCATGCTAGTGGTGTCTCTCAAGACAATCATATCCGTGGCACTGGCACCAGAGGAGGGATATTCATCTGAATTTTACATGGCTTTCTACCTATTGGATGTAGTTTGTTCCCAGTGCCACTTTGAGGGATGGGCACACAACTGGGACCCAGAGCAGGCACGCCTAGTTCACATAGAAGTGCAGGTATTTTGGGACTCCAAGTACAGGCAGGATATAAAGTCAGTCTCGCAACTTTTCATCCCTGTGCTCTACAGGAAATTGTTCGGTCAGGATACCCCATGCATGTCCTGGCGAGCCATGGAGACATTATTCAAGGTGGAACATTGGCTTCCACTCATAGATTATACCTTTATTCGAGTCTTTGGTTCATTCAAGGCTCCCCATGCTCTACCCCGATTCGTTACGGACAAGATGCTTCTTCGGGAAGTATGTTATCAAATGACTTCCGGTTTCTCAAAGGTCCTGACTAAAGGTAAGAAAAATCCATGGCCTACACTACTGCTCACCATTGGTGCCTAGACGGTCAAGGATTTCAGGGAGGTAGAGGCAGAAGCAGAACAAATGAAAGGTTTCTACCTAGGGCCTTTGGATCATCGGACATATGATCCTGAGAGGATAGTCCTTGACCACTGCAAACGGGCCAAGTTCAAATGGAGCTACTAGCATACTGAATGCCCATATGAAGATGAGAAAAGGAACTGGTATAACGCGGATAGGGAACTTGCCCCGAGAGCATGGTTCGATCAGGAAGACCGCGATAATCATACATTGGAAGAAAGAGCCCGCGAGTTGGGAGGCGCCTCTTCTTCCCAGGCCAAGAAGCCTCGAACTAGCATGGGCCACAACTCTACCACCCAACAGAAAGAACAAGAAGAAAAAACTCAATTGGGTGCTGAAAAGAAGGCAAAAGAAGATGAAGATAAGCATAGGAAAAACTTGAAAGTAGAATAGAGAAAGAAACAGTCAGAGGATGCCCAAAAAAGGAAGGAAGAACAAGAAGCGAAGGTAGAAGCTGAATGGCAGCTCAAGAAAGAATTGGATCAGGTAGAGGCCGAATGCAAGAGAAAGGAAGAACATGAAGCAGAAGCAGAAGCAAAGCGCAGGCAGAAAGCAGAACAGGACAAGGCAGAGGCGGAGCGGCTTCGGAAAAAGGAAGAGGAACGAAAGAGAAAAAAAGAGGGGGATCAAGGATCAAAACACACCGAGACACCTCCTCTAGTTATAGGAGTATAGGAAGAGGAGGTGTTCAACCTAACAAGACTCACTTATGATTAGTTCAACTTCAAAATTCGAAAGGAAAAAAGGAGATGTCTAGCACAGAACCTTTCCGCCCCACTCACAGCCACGGCAAAAAAAGATATATTCCTAGACACTAGGACCAACCCAGTGATGATAGCATCGGCCGACACTGCTTTTTCTGCAGCCACAGAAGAAAATGTGAGCCGGATGAGTAGAGAAATCATTTCCCTATAAAATAGGCTGCAGGACTTTGAACAAAGGGAAGCAAGGGCGAAGCAAGAAAAGAGATCATTAAGGGAAGAAATACAACAGCTCCGGGACAAAAATTCTCTTATCAACGAAGTACTGCTCACTGTCCAAAGAGAGTTGGCAACGTTGGAGATCACCATGAGGCAGGTTTACGGGGAGATGTTCACTATAAATCAAATAGTCGCACCCCTACTAAGAGCCCAAGCAGAGACAAAACAGAGGATGAGCAACTGAAGGAGGCCTTCGCCACTTTCGAAAGAATGATAGAATGGACAGGAAGGTACCCGCAGGCTCCAAAAATCTTGCCCAAGAAAGAATAGATTCACACCGAGGATGCCAAGGTCCAAATCTGTATCAAGATGCAATCCAAGGAAAAGCTATTTAAAGATCTAGAAAAGGTAATGACCGCATACGAGCATTTGATCAGCGGCATCGACTCAATGCATGAACTACACCACATTCCATCTCTGGGTGCATTGAGTGAGGAGAAGACGTGGGGACAGATAGATCAGGAAATTCAAGCATTTCTACAACATATAAGACAAGTCACTACTACTCTTGATCTTGCCACATCGCAAGAGAACTTGGTTAAGTTCGTCATTACACCAGTTTGGATCTACACTAAATTGGCTTCTTTAGCCAACCAGGTCACACTCAAGAGAGAGACTCTGATTCTGAATGCCTTAGAGTGCCTGCACCAGTTAAGAGAAGAAGCTCCTCTAATCTCTCTAATCACTGCAGATTATCGCGCATGGCAGAATTTCCTCAAGGAGAAACAAGTTGATGCCCCCGACCTCACAATCACACACACACTCCCATGATCAGATTGCAGGGGTTGCAGGTCGCACTGTCAAACTGGGTCGCAGGTCACACTTTCCAACTGGGTCACAGGTCGCATCCTCCATTCAGGTCACAAGGTAGCCCAACAGTTAGGAAGGAAGAAAGTCGGGAAGCCCAAAGGGAAATTTTTGGCCTATAAAAACTTCCTTCAGGAAAGTTGTAAGGACCTTTTGTTTGGGACTTGAAGAGATATAGAGTATTGTATGGAAGGAATACACATTTTGAGTATGAATACAAGCATTTTTTAACTCCATTTTTGGATCTAATGTTGGTAAATGTGTGAACACTATGAGTAACCTGTTTTTAGTTTCTAACATCTTTTGATTAACGAAACTGCGTTTCCAATGACATCATTTATGCATTATAGTTTTCTAAACACGTGTTAATGGTGCTAAGTTTATTTCGCTTTCTCATGAATGTTAATAACTTTTTTTATTGACATTTATATTATTACCAAAGCCATTTAAGAAAGTGAAGGGAATTCTTCCATAAAGAATTGTTTCTTTTGTGGTTAGAACAATGTACGAGCATGACCCTAATGATATGCTATTGACAGTATTTCCTTTGGCCCCATGCTTTATTATTTAGCTTGCTACGCATAGTGTTATATGTTCATTTAATTCATCAATCATGTGTCTTGTATCATCCGAATAAGCGTGTGTCCGCAGGTTCATTGAAGTCCTATTGAGACCCAAGGAAAGGAGAATTAAGCGGTAGCCGGACCCACACGCCGGACGGGATCCCTATTCCAAATGGTTTAGAGTCTAGTTGGGACTTTTTACCGGGGAGATCCCCTGCTGTTGGCTGGACAGATTTTCCCATCAACACCTTCCTTGACACAAAGTACACCTCTATGTCACCTCAATCCATGGAATGATGACTCTCTTAGAGCTAAGGAAACAATAGGAGGGTAATCAATATCCAAAATCCAACCCCTAGATCGTGGATGGTAGTAAATATGGAGAGGATGGTAGTTTAGGAGTTCTTATCCATTTAAGAATCTAGGCTTGAGATCCACTCTTCATGGGAAGATGAGCTCAAGGTATAAGGGGTGAAATATCTAAGGTAGGATGAGATAATATTCAAAGGTCTTATCCAAGGTAAATGGTTGAAACAACTCCTGGAAGATTTTGGAAGAGGAAGTGATTCTTTTTATTTTTCCCGTATTTCAAGAATCAACACATCCCTAGTAAGGGACAACCTCTTGATGATCAGTGCAAGTTTAGAGTGGAGAAACCTCTACTAAACACGGTCTCTTTTGGGAAAAAAGTGCATTGGTTGTTAAAAGTATGGAAATTGTTAGCGTAAATTCTTAATGCAAGTGTAAGAAAATATTTCACTTTAGTTGTGTGTGACAAGCAACCCTAACAACCAATATGGATTCTTAAATTACTTAGATCTGTAATAGATAATTGAAACAAATGTTGCAAAAACCCAGATCTATGTAGTAAAAGCGGTTAAACAGTAAAAAGAAATAAGAGTTGCTCCAAATATCCAATTAAAAAGACAAGATATAAATAATTTTATACGTATTAACACCTGGGAATGGAGAAAAGAATTATTTTACCAATCCCCCTCAATGGGATGGGCTCTGACTCTCCTCAACTCTTTAGATCCAGAAGTTTCTCTCTCTCAATGGTGTAGGAAACTAAAAATGTGTTGAACTCTATGGGAGCTCAAAAAGAAAATAAAGTAGCAGCAATGAGAATGATCAAAGTGCGACAATGAAAGTGATCAAAGCCCATAATGAAATGGAAAACCCTCATGTTTATAACAAAATATTTAGTTATCCTTGATAATGGCAAATAATAAAATATTATTAACCAAGATCTAGATCTAACTGCTTGGGATATTTTATTATATTTTGTTGGAGGGAAAATGAATTTAAATTAGTTAAATACCTTTATTTAGAATAAAAGAAAATAAATGATTCATTTATCATTTAAAAAATGGGGTTAAGGAATAATTTAACAAATAATTATTTGTTTAATTATTTCTAGGTGATTTAGTCAAAGTTAACAAGGAATAATAACTAAATAATGATTTAATTAATTCTTCTCAAAGAAAAATAAGATAAATAATTATTTATCTAATTATTTCTCATAATTGGGTTAAATATGACCAGGGATATTATTCAAACAGTGGTTTAATTAATTATTCCTAGAGGGAAATCAAATAAATAAGGATTTATTTAATTATTCGTCATGGGGTTTCCTGTTTGAACGAGAAATAACTTAATAAAGTATGGTTTATTAAATTATTTCTTATAGTGAAAGAAATTTTATTATGGTAAAATTGGTCTTACATGGTGTACTTTGATCCATCTAACTGTAAATGGTTAGATGACCAAAAATTGGTGTAACATATTACCCACCAATGTGCAAGCGTTAGGAGCTAATCGAATGACCAAAGTATATTGTAAGAACACAATCACTAGACATCGAACGGGAGTCAAAGAGAGAGATATACATAGATGGAGTGAAGCGAGAGAGGACAATAATCGAGGGGGTGAGACGTTCAAATGAGATAAGTCTCCTTTAATATTTGGGTACATATTCTCAATGAGGTGGGGGGGGGGTGGTGGGTGGGGGGCATACCTATGCCCGACAAGATGACAAAGTACAAAGAATAATGGTGCGCCTAGTAAAATGAGACTGAGCTATAAAGTACATGACATGTTGGGATAAAATGGGCCAGGAAAATATATAATGGATCCCACATACATACTGTGCCTGGGACAACAGATAGGACTGAATACAATAATATCTCAGTACATAATACATGATAACAACTAGAGAAGCCTTGATAAATAGGAAATGGCTCTTAAAATATGAATGGATCATCTGAGTGATACATGCATGCTATAGGTGCTGCAAGAGGCTGGAATCGAACCCATCAAGTCTATGGAGATGCATATGAGGTTGTAGCATAATATGAGGTCATCCAAGCATGTGGGGGGCTACATGAAGGGCCACACCCTCATGAGGTCTGAAACATCTATCACACAACTGGGAACCACTGATACAACCTACTAGATCACCAAACATCAAGTATATCAATCTCGGTCATGCAATAAGGAGTTGAAGCTACGCAGATGAGAAAAAATCAAGTCAAAGGGAAATGATGAGTCCCTTTGCTTGATTTGAGGCACCGAACAAGAATGGTACCTAGAATCAAGGTACATTTCCCTCTAGACCTATCTTTTGGAATGAATGTGTTGATGTTGATATAAGGAGGTCTGCCATAGGTGAGGCACGAGGGATCATAGTAAAATTACTGATGGACTTACACCAGGGATGATGATGGAATGGGGGGGTACTGAGTAGTGGACAGATGACTTCCCTTGTCAGAGCATAAAAAGAATGGATGACCTGGTATCATCTGACTCGACTTCGGAGGGGATGGGGGAAAATATGACTGGAGGCAAACATGGGTGACACGAGAGAGGAAAAAGGCACAAATGGATGGAATAGTACCGTAACAAGAGGATAAGGGGCTCAAGACAGACTCCATGAATGTGATGGTGACTCAACTAGGATACTCTGAACAAGGGTGACTCGATGAAATTTCCACATAGAATAGGCTTGATGGGGACCATAAAAGCATGAGAAGAAGATGGTTACTCATGAAGGAAATTGACACACGCATTGACAAGTATGAAGGAAAAGTGGTGCCCCAAGTAAAAGCAATGCAAGTGAAGAAATCCAATTTTGAGAGGCAGCGAAGTGACTCTTTTGGAAAAATGGCTTCTGAGTGAAGTATGAAATCACCAAAACAAAAAGGATATTGGTTTTAGAGCTCAGTGAGAGATTTCCAATGGTGCTAATGTTTCATCAAGCTGAGCTATGGTTTCGTCGCAATTATAAAAAGAAAAATTAGGGTTTTTCTTTCAATACGGTGATATCCCTCCAATTTGATTCATTTTCTAGTGTCGCTGTGGTGAATTTAGAGAGAAGGAGAAGGCCCTACATATTACGGTGATCGTAGCGGACAAATCGACTGTTGGAATCGAGATCTGTCTGTTGCAAGTTGGTGGCCTAACCCTACTCTAATATTTTAGTTGTTTAGTTTCTTAGATTAGGTGCCTAGAGCCCAGGAACAACACTCTACCCATCCTCATGACGAACTCACACTTCCTAGGCCCTGTACTCCAACCTGGCTCACAGATTCCAGTGGGGAAAAATACAAGCTCGCAGGTACAGGGATTGAAAAATGCGAGTTAGCCAAAAAGTGGGTTTTGTCCTATTTTTGGCTAGGGATCAGGACTTGATGATTTTGGATTTAGTTTATCTTTTTCTGAGATGAAAAACATGATGGGTTTGTGTAGGTATGGCGGAGCTGAAGATCAACTAGAGAGAGAGGGATTTGGATGTGCTTCGTGCCGAGATCTAGGGGAATCAGTGGGTCTGAGGCACACTTGCGAGGTACAAGGTTTTCAAGTAGGTTGAGAACCCACTAACGAGGGAAGGGGAGCCCTTGCTATCCAATATATTCATCTATTGGGATCCATATGAGGAGGCCTTTATAGTGCAGGGGCACCAGATCGAGTTAACCATACAGGACATATACTTCTTGATCGGATTCCCGCCACTAGGGGTGGTGGGAAATATACATCCAGTGTTACCGTGAGGGCATAACATATTAGAGTTCGTGAAACACCACTGCAGACCAAATGTTCATGATAAGGGAACGACCATACAGATCAGTGATCTAGTGAGGCTGGAGACACAGGTTGTCACCGTAGCAGTACTATGGATCCTAGGCAACAAGATGTTCCACCACATCACTATAGGGGGAAGACAATGTTAGCTAAGATTGTAATGAGTGGGACCTAATATGGGTGTGCCCAGATGATTATGTCATCTGTGAAATTATAGTTGTCTCTATGCAAGCGACAGGTGACCCATGATTGTGATTTTGGTACAATGTTATGCTCATTCTTCTTTGAGAATATCCCCACACTTCAGCCTAATGTACAAATCCAGGATGGGGGCCCACGAGAGTCCAAGATGTGCCACTGGGGGCAGATATTGTGGAGAGGAGTAGGCGGGGGATTCAGACAAGTGTTCTGACCCGAGTTCTTTGCACATTGGGATCAAATTTCATTGTATATAGATGACTATCCATATAGTGGTATGAACTTTTAGGGGGACCCTGACTTGCCACTTCTACTGGGTCGAGCATGCAGACCATATGGCAAGTGAAAGTTTCTATATATTATGGGCAATTAAATATTTTAGAATATGGATGTGGTACCCTCCAGGTAGTGATTAGATATAGGGGCATGTGGTGCCCCCAGTTTTTATTTTGTAACATGTTATGTGCATGTAGGATGTATTTAGAGTAGTGAACTCCAAAACATTTATGATTTTGTCAGAACATATTATCGATATTCATATTTTATATATGACAAGTATATGGTTCTCCATTTGGTTTATGATTATTGTCTTCTGTTAAATGCATGTGATAAATGCCAATCTTGAATATTGTTTGCAATGATATCTACATAGTGATTTTGGGCTCTGGGTACATGACTGAATGTAATCGTTTCAAATTCAAGTACTAAGAACTTCACTCGTAAATGTCTTCTAAAAAGGACATGGTTATTCACACGATACATGCCATTCAATTGCATGACAAGCAACAAGGAATCTAAATGAACATGAAAATGAAGGATGTGATGATCAAGTGCATCGACTAACAAACCTATCACTACATCATATTCAGCCTGGTTATTGGTGGTAGATCCAATGCATATGCCATTGGAGAGGGCTAATGAATGCATGGGGGTAAAAATTTCCCAACTGCTGAGAATAGATTTCAGGAGAAGCGACTTGCACCATTGGCATAGCTGATATACGGTGTGGATGATGGATCCATCTGAAAGGTGCCACAAGACAACAAAGGAGATGATAATGGACAATGCAAGCTACCTAAATGCATGACATAAATAACACACACATCTCAATGGGAGATGCTATGGGTAAAATCCCTTAAGGTAGAGTGCATTGTGAGGGTTAGGAAGGAGTTGGCCTTTGAAATCCTCTATAAGGTATGCCCGATTTCCCAAGTCCTTACTAGTGATGTAAAGCCCTAGCCATAATGAGTCAAACTTCCCATGAACAAGGACATCATGAGCTTGGTCATACACTAGAACAAGATTGCCTTCGTGAAAGGTACGAGGGTGAAATTTTTGGCCATATTGAGCTTTAGTATGCTTCTTGGCCACTTCGATGGTTTGCAATGCAACATGACGGTCTTCGGAAGCATGCTCAAGCATTATAAGTATTTTTTCAAAAGGTTTGGTTTTAGGGATAATTTTGACGGCTAGGTGAAGGGAGGGGATTTCACACTCGATCGGTAAGACTGCCTCCTGGTCAAAAACAAGGTGGAAATGAGTTAACTTGGTGGTGGTTTTAACAAAAGTTCTATAGGCCCAAAAAGCAGGGAAGAGAATAAGGTTCCAATTGGTTTTGTGCTTTTTCACCATCTGTTGAAGCATAGTTTTAAGGATTTTATTGACCGCTTCAATTTGACCATTACCTTGGGGACAATAGGACGATGAATATTGGTGCTTAAATCCCAACAGAGAGGATAACTCATGCCATATCACATCTTTGAAATGTCGGCCATAGTCAGAGACCAATTTTTTTTAGAACCGCTAATCGAGTGATAACATGTTTGAAGAAAAAGAGAGCAATAGTAGCTGTCATGTTAATGAACGTTGGCATGGCCTCATCCCATCTGGTGAAATAGTAAACCGCCATAATGATATACTTGTGGTTAGAAGTAGATCAAGGTCGACACACCATAAAGTCAATGGCCCACTTACAGAAGGGACTAGGTGATATGATAGGATGGAGGGGAGCGGGTGGAGCTCGTACCTTTGGGGAAAAAAGTTTGCAATTGGAACACTCTTTGACTTCTTCAATGCAATCACCAAAGAGAGAAGGCCAAAAATTCACAGCGGGCATGAATTTCCGGGTAGTAGCCAAACCGGAGAGGTGGCCACCACAACCTCCACAATGGCATACATTAAGGAATTTCTCAGCTTTAGAGTGCATGAGACAACGATGAAGGACATAATCAACACTGCGAAGATAGAGATCGTCACCAATGAGAATTTAGTGTGGGGCTTGGTGTCCTATACGTCTTTGAGCATCACAATCAATATGGGAAGTGAAATTTTGGGTTGGCATGTAGGTTAGGATGTTGCCATACCAATGGTCGTCCAAAGTAATGGCAAACAAGTGTTCATTGGGTAAATCATCATTAACCTGCACATATTGCATACCAGTAGGCAATTCATAAATGAGTTTAAAAAGGGACAAATATTTCTTACTCTTGGGTGTGACAAATTCAAGATCGAATTACTGAAGGATAATGATCCAATGAACATACTTCCATTGATGATCTATCGACTCAATAGGAAATCCATAGGGTTGGAATTGGTCACAACCTTGGTGGAATGTGTAAGGATAAAATGACAAAGTTTTTGGATTGAGAACACAATAGCCAACACCAACTTCTCTTCATGCGATTATGAAATAGGGGAACCCACAAGGTTCTTACTGACATAATAGATAACATGTTCGTTTCTAGTGTCATCTTCCTGGATTAGGACCCTAGCAAATGAATGGGTGGACATTGATATGTACAGGATGAAATCCCTCTCAAAGTTAGGAGGACTAATCAAGGGAGTGGAAATGAGAGCATGTTTCAGGGCATCAAACGACTATTGAGCTTAGTCATCCCAAATAGATGAAATGTTAGATCTAAGGAGTCTTAGAAACCCATGCAGAGTGGTGGCATAATCATGGGCGAACTGACGAAGGAAGTTGGCTTTTCCTTGAAGGTTTTGTAACTGGCACAATGTACGAGGAATAGGAAGCTCGAGAATGGCTTGAAATTTGATGGGAAGTTGTCTTGGGACATTCTTTGTTCAGGTCACGAAAGTCAGTGTAGACACGGGTGGTGCCTTGTTTCTTGAGAACGGGAACCGAGTTGGAAACTCAAGTGGCCTATTCAATGGGATAGATAAAACCAACATGCTTGAGGTTATGAATTTCGGCTTTGATAGCCTCTTGTCTAGAAATATTGATGGGTCTCAACTTTTGGCAGACAAGATTGGCATCAGGCCATGTATCGATACGGTGTTCGAAAATGGTGGGATAAAGTCTAGGCATCTCTGAATAGGACCAAGCGAAAACATCACGGAACTCCTTGAATATCTTAGTATAAGCCTCAATTTCTTCTAGGGTGAAATCTTCCCCCAAGGTAATGTTTTATTCTACCCTTGGTTTATCAAAAAGGTTAATTTTGATGGTAGGGGAGATACTGACAATATTTCCTTCTTCGAAAGCATCTGATCTAGGAATGGGATTTCTAAACCAATCGACCTCATCGGGGATTAAGTCTTTAGAATCCATAGCATACTAGTCATGGGAATAATGCAGAAGGAAGTATTCACGGTGGTGCATATCATCCCAGGGAAAGTCAAGGGTGGTCATCGCTTCCATAATGTCTTCATTAGAATGGAATATGGGAGGACTGGCAAAAGAAAGATCACATGACACGACGGGGATACTTGACACATCATCATGAGAGATATGGTTCACATACGCATTTCTACGGAGGGTAGACACAGAGCTAGTAGATGAAATATCTACCAATGTTGAGCCAAGGGTGATTCTCAAAGGAGGTTTAGTCAAAACAGAAGGGGATGCCCTAGAGGGGTCTTCCACCATGGATCTCATGGATGATGATAGATAGAGGATAATGGCCGAAGGTTCCGTCATATTGAAATCGGGGGTAGGTATCACAATGGGTGTATAAATGTCCTCTAGTTCTGCTGAAGTAGAACTCATAAGTAGAGAAGTACAAGATCCACTACGAGTGGCCTCGATTTGGCGAAAAACCCCAAGGGTATCGCGGAAATTATCGAGACGGGGAAAATGGTGAGAATAGTGGCCATAAATATCACACAAATCACAAGGGTGGTTCGTGTGCAACTATTTGAGTTTCTTAGCTAAATCAGGTAAGGTAAAATGGACCTTCAGGATATCGGATTCAGGAAATGTCTCGTTGACCACAGGTTTGAGACGAGGAAGCTCAAGACAATTAAGGGTATAATTCCCAACAAGATCACACAAAGCACATGAAGGTGACCGATTTGGAGGCTTAGGAGGAGCAGGAGTTGTTTGGGGGTCATTGTCCTTAGGTTCCTTCTTTTTTTCTTTTCCCCCCCTCATTGGATGCTTTCGAAACAGGAGTAGATTCCTGTTAAGGTGGTTGAGGCACTGAAACCAAGGGAGGGGTCATAACGACTGGTTGGACCGAGGTAAAAGCAGTATAAGGTTTGAGTTGACCAGGAGGAGTGTTGGCTAGGGGATCGATGTACCAGACTAGGATCCCCAAGGTCAAATTGGGAAGTCTCAACGTAGCCATAACAGGCACCGAAAAGACTCCAAAGGGGGGAGCTAGAAATAGTATCTGACTCGAAGGGTAATGGCCTGGAATAATGGGTTCCAAATGGTTAAGACAAGGGGGAACCATTCTTGGTTGAAAGGGGGTGGAAGGTCCTTGAGGAGAAGGTCCTGAAGGCTTTGTCAAGTGACCACCAGCAGGTTTCACAGGCATTGGCTGCTAGCTGGTTGAACTGGACCTCTTAAGGCTAGCCCGAGATGATTGCATCGTGCAAAAATTTGACAAGCTCGTGTCAGTGATAAGAGGGGGGTGACCAGGAAATCCACCAAGCAAGGTGGAATATTTATAAACTCCTAGTGAAACATTGGTGAGAGGTGCAACTGATTTCTTATCGGCCACCAAAGATGTGATAGACTCGATGGAGGTTTGAGACTTTAGTTCATAATATTTCAACTGATCGATGGTGACAATCCTTCCATTGCGAGGAAATCACATCTTACGGTGAACCGTAAACGCGACAACAAACATCGCATAGGTATAGATATGACCCAATAGGATATTGTGATCCAAGGGGGCATTAATAAATTCAATGTCAACACAAACAGTATTTCCCGCAAGAATGACAGGAGAATTGTGGTACATGCCAAGGGGTTGGGAAGGGTGACCGTCCCAAGCACGCAAAGTGATGGTGGATGGGGCTAATTCGGGTGATCCGAGTTTATTCCAAACAAAGGCGGAAATCATGTAGGTGGATGCACCCTTGTCAATGATATATCGCGAGACATTCACATTACGAATCTTGACTAGTATTTGGAAGGCGACATATGAAGATAAGAGGGGATGTTCAGATTTGTCAACATCGAAGATGATCAAACAATCATCTGAATGATCCACAATGCCCAAGGCAGATAGAAAAGTTTTTCATTGAGATGGGCACGACTGGAGGACTTCCAGTGTTGACATGACAACAGGAGATTGTGCCAAGTCATCTACTATGTTGTAGGTGTGAACGGATTCCGAAGAAGCAACATTTTGGCGTAATGGCCCTTTGGGGATCTTGTGAATGACCTCCGCCCGAGGTTGAGGGATATGTAAAGGAGCATTGGGTGTCAAAATGGACTCTATGGAGACTTTATTTTTGGACTCGGTTGCAGATGTAGCAGGTGGCTTATCATATTGGCATGACCAAGTTTGAAGGTTGACATCAACGGTATTGACCTCTTCAGAATTCATCATGAGAATATGGTACTCAGGGGTACTAGACTATGAAGGTTGAGGGGCAACCTGACCTTGAGGGGATTTGGAAGCAACATATCCTTACTAAGGGAGAGGATTAGTGAACACAATCAGTTGAGCTGGTGCAGTATTTGGAGGAGATGAAGTGGCGGCTTGCTGTCCTCTATATGTTGCTTGTGTTCCCAAAATTGGCGCATCTAGGGTAAAAGGGGACAATCATGAGTATAATGGCCATGGACACCACAACAAGAACAATGCTTGTTCATATGAAGAGTCTTGTTCTTCTTGGGTTGGTCACCCTATTGTTGGTTTGTAGTGTTAGGCTAGTTCCCTTGGGGTGTGTTTGGTTGATTACCTTGGCGCCCTTGATTACCCTGTGTTGGTTGGTTCTAGTTTCCTTTCCTATTTTTCCTCAAATTAGGAGGATTATTCATGCTCTGTTGCACATATACCTGACACTGAGGGGGAGGTGGCTACTGTGGCAGAAGTTGAAGGCACGAAAGGTTGGGGTGTTGATGCCCAAGGGGATAGAGCACTGAGTTTTGGGTAAGGAAAGAAAGGAGGTTGAGTAACATTGTGGTAAGCAAGTTGAGAAATAGCTGACCTTGGTATCGGTTGATGCAGTTGGGAAAATGCGTAAGGTGTGCCTTGTCCTGGATACATGCTGTCGGGAGGGGGATAAGTGTTGGAGGAGCTGGTCCCTCCCTGAGGAAAACCATAACCCATGGAATGATGAGTATACGAATGTGAAAGAGATCTAACGATATCGTTGGCAGCATGAGATGCCCCTGGTGCGTTGGCACCACCAAATCTAGGAAGATCTAATAAAACGATATAAACATAACCAAACTGAGCGTAGATAAACTCATATTTCAACGTGACCTAGAGAGCTGCTTCCTCAGTCTGAGGAAAGTGAGATGTAACATCTTTACCAATATAAGGAAAAAGCGTTATGAGAAACCAATCCATATAGACATGGTCATTGAATGTAGGAGTTCGACACAAGCTCCTCCTTCTACACCATTCTTGGAGATGGTTAGAAAGGCGGGTGGAAGAAGTTTGACAGAATGCAGTCAATAATTTGGTACTGGTATCATAGCGGAGAGGTAATTGGAAGTAGGACAGATACTATTTAATAAGAGTCTCAAAAGTGGAATGAGAGGCAGTGACCCGATCGACATACCAATTTGCATCTTCTCCAGTGAGTCACGTTGGAATAACCGAAGGCAAATGGAGTCATCAATGATAGAATTGGGTGATCACCAAATGTGAAAGAAGTGGACGTGATTAGTAGGGTCCTCTCCCGTGTTTCCTTCAAACTTAGGAATCTTTAAAAGAAGCTTAGTTGGCATAGCAGGTCAACCTGGATCAAGGACTATAGGGTCGTCGATTAACTAGATAAAATTGAGATGGCTCATACCTGCCATAAAAGGTAGCAAAGAACTAACTGGAATGGTTCCTGTAGCGGCTCCAGCATTAGGGTCGGGGCCGCCACCAGCTTGAAGACCAACACTAGCATTGGCGCTTGACATGGTGATGGAATGAGGTGGAGGGGAACCAGGTTCGGGATCATAGGAAGAACCCAATGAACTAAAATCAAAGTCGGTATGGGGACTTGGCGAAGGACTAACTCAGATTCTATGTAGTGGATTAAGCCTTCCTAATGGAAACTGAGGTTGAATGCCCTAGAGTTTCTAAGATAATTGCCTTGGGGGTGCAATGATGGCAAGACACATATGACACAAAAAGGGAGAAGAGTGATAGAAAAAGGCTCAGTGAGGCAGATAAATTAATTATGATGCTTATGTCTTGGCTTGGCGATGTAAACCAAGCGATCTTCACTTTAGGTGTGCCTGTGTGAAAGCCATGTATTAATTTTAAATAAGCCTAGACGATTGTATAACGAAAAAGAAAAAATGTTGAATTGTTGTAAATAAAACTGAAACGACAGTAAAATAAAAAGCTATAGATGCATAAATTCAACCCAAAATAAGGATTCCCAAACAAATACTCTAAGAGGTGGGTGGAATTAACTCAAAACACACAGTACAGCCAAAATATCTGAGGTCTAAGGGACAAGGATCTAATGACTCAAATCTGCTAGAAAAGATGCAGAAAAGAACAAGAAACCAAAAGAGGAAAATTGCAGCAAAATGGGAGACAAAAGGTTAAAACCTTAAGGGAAACAAGGGAATCCTAAGGTAGAGACCCAAAAAAAGTCAAGAGGGGGTTTTGGATGGAATAATAATTGATCAAAATGGACCTGAAATAAGGATATATTAGACCCTAAACAATGGATGAAAGCATTGCAAAATCTCACACTACCTACTCAGTTAAACAATTCATAGAAAGGTGGAAGTGTGCTGAAAACCTAAGGGGATTGGTTCTACTTCAAAGAGACAAACTGAGAATATCTAGGCCTAAGAAGGGTTGAGACAAAGGTCAAAAAAACCTGAACAATGCTTGCAACAAACCCTGACTATCATAGAAAACACTTAGAAAAGAGTTGCAGCTCGCAGGTACTGACCTGTAAACTGTGGAAATTGCAGTTCCAGGGGTGAAATTTGTGAGTTTAGGCGGAAATCACAAGTTCTGGGCCAAAATGTGTGAGTTCCAGATCCGAGATCTTTGGGTGGCAGGTTGCTGAAAAAGTTGTCATCTCTGGCGCGACTGATACCTGTTTACTGAAGAAAACACCCGAAAACACAAAGAATTTAGAATTTATACTATTTTAGGGCATAAAAGTTAAACAAAAACATCTATATATTGAAAACAACTAAATAAAAACCCTAGTTACTAAAGTTGATGGTCATGCAAGAATCTAAATTACAACAGTGGAGTCGCCATTTGTTAGCATAAATTCTTAATGCAAGTGTACGAAAAGAGCTCACTTTAGTTGTGTGTGACAAATAGCCCTAACAACAAAGATGGTTTCTTAACTTCCTTATATCTTAAATTCCTTAGATTTTCAATATATAGTCGAAACAAATGCTGCAAAAACACATATATATGCAGTAAAAGAGGGTTAAACTGTAAAAGAAATAACAATTGCTCCAAATATCCAACGGACAAGGAAATATATAGAATTTTATATGTATTGACACATGGGAAGGGAACAAATAATAATGTTACCAGTCCCCCTTAATGTGACGGGTTCTTGTCTGTCCTCAACGCTTCAGATCCAAAATTTTCTCTCTCTTAATGGTGTAGAAAACCCGAAATGTGTTGAACCCTATAGGAGCTCAAGAAGCAAAGAAAGTAGCAGCAATGGGAGTTATCAAAGTGCGACAGTGAAAGTAATCAAAGTCCATAATTAAATGGAAAACCCTCCTATTTATAAACAAATATTAAGTTATCCTTGATAATAGAAAATAATAAAATATTATTATCGAAGATCTAGATCTAACTGCTTGGAATATTTTATTATATTTTGTTAGAGGGAAAAGGAATTTAAATTGGTTAAATACCTTTATTAGAAATAATAAACAAATAAATGATTTATTTATCACTTCAAGAATGGGGTTAAGGAATAGTTTAACAAATAATGATTTGTTTAATTATTTCTAGGTGATTTAGTCAAATTTAACAAGGAATAATAACTAAATAATCTTTTAATTAATTATTCCTAGACAAAAATAAGATAAATAATTATTTATCTAATTATTTCTCATAATTGGGTTAAATATAACCAGGAATATTATTCAAACAATGGTTAAATTAATTATTCCTAGAGGAAAGTCAAATAAATAAGGATTTATTTAATTATTCCTCATGGGGTTTCTTGTTTGAACCAGAAATAACTTAATAAAACATGGTTTATTAAATTATTTCTTATAGTGAAAGAAATTTTACTATGGTAAAATTGGTCTTACATGGTGTATTTTGATCCATCTAATTGTAAATGGTTAGATGAACAAAAATTGGTGTAATAGAAATGAATTAGTTAAGCCCATAAATTGAGGGATTAGGGAGATTCATGCCTAGGGCTTTGTGCAAGGATGGTGACAAAGTGTTGATGGATGTTGATTGATCCATTTTATAGACCTATTGAATAGATGTGAAAAAATGACCTACAACAGCTTAGCTCTTAAGTGAAAAGTTAGAGACAGTGGTTGATGGCTGAAGTGCTTTATTTTATGACAGGTCTGGATCAAGAAAAACCGATCAAGATAATCATTTGTTATAATACATTTACATCTTGATATATTTTCTAAGGGAGGAATACTTATGCTCGACACATAAGCTAACATTACATGTACAATGATAAAAAATATATGTCCACTGATGACAAAGTGTGGACCCATTGTTACACCATTTTTTGGTCATCTAACCTATTATCATTAGATGGACCCAAGTACACCATGTAAGACCAATTTTACCCTAAGTAAAATTGCCTTCACTATGTTAAATAACTTAATAAACCACATTTATTAGGTTGTTTATGGTCTAAACAAGAAACTCCAAAAGGAAATATTAAACAAACCCATGTTTGTTTGATTTTCCTCATGGAATAATTAATTAAACCATAATTTAATTATTATTCCCAGTCATGTTTAACCCAAAACAAAGAAATTAATTAGATAAACCTTTATTTATCTTATTATTTTTTAGGAATAATTATTTAAATCTTATTTAGATAATATTCCTTGTTAAATATGACCAAATCACCCACAAATAATTAAATAAATCATTATTTATTTAATTATCCTTCAACCACTTCCTTAAAAAAGATAAATAAATCATTTATTTATTTATTATTAACAAATAAAGGGATTTGACCCAAGTCAAATACTTTTTCCCTCCAAAAAATATAATAAAATATTCCATAAAAGGTGGATCTAGATTTGGTTAACATTATTTTAATCATGCACCAAGATCTAGAATGACCCAATATTTTGTTATAAATAGGAGGGTTTTTCCTACCATTATTCACCTTTTGTTGCCTATTAGATCACTCTGGATCTATACACTTGGTCACATTTTTCTACATTATTTGTTGTGTGAGCTCCCTTTGAGTTCTATCTTTGTCTGGGTTTTCTACACCAACAAGAGAAAGAGATTCTAGATCTGAAGTGCTGAGGACTTCCAAGAACCCATCCCATTGAGGAGAATTGGATACGCCTTCTTGTTTTCCTCCCAGGTGCCCTTAATACAAAAAATTATTTCAAAAATTGTTCTTGTCTTGTCTATTGGTATATGGAGCAAACCCTTCTTTTTACTACTTAATGTCTTTCTATGCATAGATCTGGTTTTTTGCAGCTCTTTTCTTGATCAACTAACTGCATATCTGAAGATATTGGCAGCCACTTTTGTTGTTAGGGCTATTAGTTATGCGTAGCTAAAGTGGTCCTTTTTCGTACACTTCAACAAAGGATTCATACTAACAAATGGCGACTCCACACGGGTTTTAAATTACGACCGCTGTCGTTTTTCATATTACTGCATATCCGGCTACTTCAGACCCTAGGGTTTCTTTTCAGCTTTTTGTTTTTCCTATTTTTATGTTGTTTTTCTCCTATAAAACCCTAAAAAATTAAAATTTCTAACTTCCGTGTGTTTCTGGCCCTATTACGCAGGTAAGCGACATCAGCCGCAACTGAGACGGCAACTTTTCCGAAAATCTGCCGCCAGGACAACCGCAACTGGAGGTCGCACTTTTCGACCCAAAAACTATGACCTGGACCTCCAGGTCGCACTTTTCAGCCTCTTTTCTGTGACCTGCACTGAAAACAGTTCAGAACCTACGACCTGCCAATTTTTCAGCTGTTTTTCTGCAATTTTTCTAGGTTTTTTTGAATCTTCTGTCAGGGTTTTCCAGCCTCTGTCTCAGCCCGTTTCGACCTGTTCCTGATCTTTTTTTCTCATCTAAGTGGGAACCTAGCCCCCAAGGGCTTCGGTACCCTCCACTTTTGGTGGAAGATTTTTAGCTGCTTCAGGTGTCTGATTTTTCAGAGTTTCAGCCTCCCCTTTTCCAGATCTGTTACCTCCTTTTCAGATCCCTTTTAATCAGCTCTTCTCCCTTTCCAATCACCTCTTGAAGATTTGTTTGGATCTACCTTTAGGGCCTCCTCCTTGCCCCTTCTTCTTTTTTCTGATTTCCTCCTTTTTTCCAGCCACCTTGCCTCTGCCTCTTGGCTGTGACCTGCACCTCTTTTCAGCAGCTTTATCCTTTAGATCCCTGTCCCGCTTGACCCTAGATCTATTGGACTCTTTTTAAAGTGTGTTTTGACTAGATTTTTGCCCTTTTTTAGATTAGTTTTGAGTGACCCGCCTTCTTGGGTTGAATCGATGCACTAGTAGCTGTTATTTTTCTGTTATTTCAGCATTATATACTATTCTCTGCAGATTTATTTTCAGTTACGCAGCACACTTTTTCTCTTGCTCTCAAAACGAAAAGGGTTTAAAAATTAAAATTAACACACGCCACACACTCACCCTAAGCGAAGAAGAGCCTGGTTTACACCGCCAGGCAAAGACTTTAAAATCAATTGACATTGCACCTATCTGCCCTTGTTTCGACATTGTAATCACTTGATTCTGCACCTCCTTGCCCTTGTAGTCATTCTTCTTCCCCTTGTGCCGTGTTTGTGTTGTCATCATTGTGCCCCCAAGGCGCACTTCCCGGAGACTTATTGGCCTTCACCCTCAGTTTCCGGTCGATCGACCTGCTCCGTCCCGCCGTCGTCGAGCCAGTCCTCCTCCGAGTCCGCACTCCGACTCCTCTTCTGATTCTTTGGGTTCTCCTTTTCCTTCTGGTTCTCCCCCTGTCACCTTCACTATGTCTGGTCTAGGGCCTAACGCTATCGGTGCTCTCGGCCCTAATGTCGGCACTAATACTAGCGAAACCGCCACAGGAACTACCTCGGCCACACCCTTGCTGCCGTACATCGCAGGCCTCAGCCTCCCCGATTTCAATCAATTGATCAATGACCCTATCCGCCACGATGTTGGTTGGCCTGCTATGCCAACCAAGCTCCCCTCCGACATCCCTAAGTTCGAAGGCCTTGCTGGAGAAGATCCAACCAACCATGTTCGATCTTTCCACATGTGGTGTTCCTCCAATTCCATTACCGATGATTCCATCCGTCTTCGGTTGTTCCAACGCACGCTTACGGGCGAAGCTTCTAGAGGCGATGTCTTGACAGGCTGCGTCTTCACCTGCACCCTGACCTTGCAAACCTTTTTGGCTTGCTGGGCTCCCTCTCCCGGGTAGTCTGGTGGAGACTTTGACCTCTTCCGAGCAAACACCTCCTTCAACCGCCTTTGCTCCATCAGAATGGCGACGAAGACAAAGCTTGTGTGAGCTCCCAGCCAGAAGTCGCCTCTGTGTCTGACCATTTCTTGTCTCTCTTAGCTCCCATTGGCAAAGATGCTCGCCTCCCAACCTGGGCGAAGACGCCTCTGACCAGCCACGAAAGTATGGCGCAGTCTGTGCTGGGTGGTTGTGTTCTCCATTCCTCTGGGCCTCCCGAGGAGCCGGGTGGCGCTAACGCCCCGGGGGCATCTCATTTCACCGACGGTATCCTTGGAGCTCTCTCCCATCCGTATACCCACCCTTCTGTGGGCTATGGTCTCCCTCAGGGAGGGGCCAACACCTCTAGCACTCTTCCCCCTCCCGGTAGCATGTATCCAGGATACGGCATGCCTCCTCCTTTTTCCCAACCTCCTGCTTACCTCAATGTTGCCCAACCTAACCCTTACCTTTATCCGCAGCCTGGTGCGCCAGCTCCTCCAGCATATGTGCTTCCATCTCCCTTGCCTCCTCAACCCCAGTAACCGCACCTAAAACCCCCTCTAGGGCAAGTATTTGCATAGCAGGGCGCGACTAATCCCCCTTCTCAAAGAAGGCGGAGAGGCAATCCAAATCAATCTGCCCCTGGTACTCGTGGACCCAATCCTCAAGGTGTTGACCCTAACACCGCTAACCAGCAACAGGGCGCTCAGCCCAAGCCGGACATGCCACTTCGCACAAATAAGCCTTGTTCGTGTTGCGGTGTTTATGGTCACTACTCCCATGATTGTCCCCTTTTACCACAAATGCGGCAGATGTGGGAGTCTCAAGCCACATTGCGAGGACAACATGCCACCCCTAATGCTCCCCCTAATGTGGCCACTACCCAACCAGCTGTGTTCACTGATCCTTTCCCTCAGCAAGGATTCGTGGCTACCCAACCACCTGACGGACAGGTCACCACTCCACCTTCTCTTTCTGGTTCCTATGATTACCAGATCCTCATGATGCATTCTGATCCTTCCTCCACCGTCGACCTTCACCTTCAAACTCGGTCTCGCCAGTACCCCAAGCCTCCCGCTCAGTCTGCCCCTGAGTCCCCTTCTTCCAGTTCTACAGAGCCTCTTTCGACAACCAATGGTCCCTTACATATCCCTCAACCCAAAGTTGAGGTCCATACCAAGATTCCTAAAGGACCGTTACATCGAAATGTTGCTTCTGGTCAAGCTTCTCATTCATATAGCATAGTAGATGATTTGGCGCAATCTCCTGCTGCCATTTCCACACTGGAACTCCTCCAGTCGTGCCCTTCCCAAAATAAGGCTCTACTATCTTCCATGGGCGCTGTAGATCCTGCTGATGACCAATTGATTGTTTTTTATGCCCATCAATCAGACCATCCTCCTCTTTCTGCTTCCATCGCCTTCCAAATCCCAGTCAAAATCTGGAACGCCAACATTTCTCGGTGTATAATTGATGAGAGGGCATCCACCTGTGTGATGTCCGCTTCAGTTTGGAAGCAACTCGAATCTCCTGAGCTGGCCCCTTCCACGATCACCCTTCGAGCGTGGGATGGCCACGCCTCCCAGCCCATCGGCCTTTTTCGTAATTGTCCTATCACCCTTGCTGGTAAGACCGTTTGCGTTGACGTCAAAGTCATTGACGCCCCTCTAGACTACAACATTCTATTGGGGCGAAGCTACACCTATGCCATATCTGCTGTCCCTTCCGTGGTTTTTCGCAAGATGTCTTTCCCTCACAATGGAAAGATAGTCACCATTGACCAACTCTCTTACCATGAGCTGCCATCTCAGACCTCCCCAGAGACGACCATCTCTTCTGTAGCCAATAAGAAAACCGTCAATTCCTTGACCAGTGTCTCCCCCGGCGTCTACAAATATTCCTCCCTGCTTGGAACTTTTTCTGGTCTTCCCCCTCCTCCTATCTCTAATCCCAGCTTGTCGAATGTTTGCATGATGAAATCGTCTCGGGCTGCCCTTCAGTGACCTACTTCGGCTAGTCAGCAACCTCAGATGCAACCTCGCCCACCGCAACCCGCTCCTAGCCCTTCATCTCCGCCAGCCGGACCTCCTCCTTCTGGCCCTTCTCCTACAGCTGGTATCCCTGAACCCCTTTATCCCCCTGGATCGGTTCCCCCAGGCCTTAACCATCTCAGAGTCGTTCCTCCAGGTCATTATCCCGCTGGTCAGATACCTTTCCTGGCTCCCCCTCCCGGAGTCTATACGGTCCCCGTCATGGCCGCCCTCTCTCTCCCTAACTTGACCCTGGGCATACCCGTCTGGTACCTTGACCCTCCCGCCGCTACCCCACCCGGTCACCCCAAACCCTACCTTTCTTTGACACCGGTTCAGCCGGTCCCCCTCGCTTCCTCTATTACCACCAGGCCCCCCGCACCTCCCCAGGACCCTGCCCCTGTGGTGACAGCCCCAGGAAAGAAAGGCAAAGCTCGCAAGGGGGCATCCAAAGACAAGGCCACCCCGACTGACCCATCTCCTCCTCCGCCTGCAAAGCCTTACGCCTTGTGTGATGTCGTCAGTCACGCCACCCATACTTGTCCTGAGTTGCCCCGCATTCAACCCATGGTTAAAGTTGCGTTCCCTGAGTCTACAGTCTCTGACCCTTCTCTTCCGTCCTCGTCCGTAACCAAGAACCCTAAAACTATTCGCACTAGCAAACCCTGTGCTTTGTGTGGTGTCCATGGCCATTACTCCCACCATTTTCCTCACCTGACGCATTACCACGCCTCTTTAGAAGTAGTCCGAGAGTATGAGGTTGAACAAAATCAATCTGCCTCTCCCATACTCGCGCAGTATGCTTCGGGCCAGCCTGAGGATCTCCCCGCTCCCATCGACATTCCCCCCCTTGATGTTCAGATGACGGAGTCTACTACGACCATTCTTTACCTATCCTCCTCTATGCGACCTTTGGAGCCCAATCCCCTTGCATCCTCCCCTGTTGTTTCGCTTGACCCCCTCTTTTCTACCGATACACGAGATCACTCCACCCGTATCTCTATTGACCTCCACAGCCCGAGTCCCCGCCATACCTCCTCTAGCCCTCATATACCACCCTCTAGTTTGTATATAAGCCATAGCCATCCTGCTCATTACACTCCCTCCCGCAGTTGCCGCTCGATGTCTTCTGTACACTCATGCTGCCATCATTGTATCTCCTCCCTCCATTTGTTGTCTTGTAACACCATTCCGCAGGACCTCCCGTCCCCACCCTTTATCGGTTACGCCGATGGTGCAAGTCGTTACTCTCGGAATCTAGCCTCCGCAGGTTGGGCCATTTTCACCCCCTTGCATGCCCTTGTTCTCTCAAATGGGGTCTGCATTGGTACTGCCACCAACAATCAGGCTGAATATGATGCAGTGCGTGGTCTCTTAGCCTTTGCTCTCTTTAATCGCATCCTCCATCTGCATGTTCGTTTGGATTCCCTACTTCTTGTCATGCAACTAAATGGTGTTTATCGTGTGCATAACCCTGTGCTGTTTAGATGATATTTACAAGTGAAACTCTTGATACGTGAATTTGAAACCATAACTTTCAACCATGTACCTCGAGAACAGAATCACTATGTAGATAGTATTGCAAACCATGTTCTAGATTGGCATTTATCACACGCATTTCATACAAGACAATAACATTCATAATCATTAAAAATGATGCATATCCATAATATGTGTCGCAAAACATGTGTTTAGAGTCCATCTACTCTGATACATATGACATGCCTATAGCATGTTACAAAAACTCAAAACTGGGGGCACCACCTGCCCCTACATACACACTAGGGGGCACCACATGCCCCACACTTAATCACTATCTGGCGGATCCCGAGCCAATGGCTCTGCTCCTGCAGCCTGTAGATCACGTATCCCCTGACCGGCCATTGCCATGCGCCGCATGACACCTCGCCATTCCGAGGGTAGACCAATACATGGATCTATGTACTGGTCGTCTAAGTCCTGCCACCCGCGCTCTGATACTCCGGTCAGCAACCTTTCGCATCTAAGGCGGATGTCCTCCAGAAGGGTGGCCGCATCCTCATTATGTGCTGCTCTCGACCCACTCGGACCTGCAGCTCCAGATGCTGCCAGTCGTCCCATATATCCGGCCGGTTTTACCGGAGCTATATCTGCATACCAAAAGTACATGAATCAGTACCCTATCTACTATTCAATAAATTTAACATGCCCATACAAGAATAGTAATCTGTCACTTACCATCGGGCCCCCATACTCGACCAGGCGGAAGTGGCAGGTCCGGATCTCCACAATAACTCATCCCACTATAGGGATAGTCGTCAATGTATAACGACATCTGATCCCAATGGGCAAAGAACTCAGGTCGAAACACTCGTCCGACCGCCCCTCCTCCTCCTCTACACAGTAGCCGCCCCCACCGGCGCATCCTGGGCTCTCTCGGGCCCCCATCTGGGAGCTATATACGAGGTCATAAGTTCAGGATCTTCTCAAAGAAGAAGGCGCACAATAAAGTCCCATACGAGCAATCGTGGTTCACTTGCCGCTTGCAGAGCGACAACTGTCGTTTTAGCGACACCAGCATCATTTGGGCCCACCCATAGTAGGTCCCACTCAACACACTCTCCATAATCATCATCTGCCCCCCAGTGATGTGATGGAGCACCTGGTTGCCCAGGATACGCAGCACTGCTGCGGCCACTGCACGGGTCTCTAATCTCTCTAGGTCCCCGATCGGTATCCGAGTCCCCTTGACTTGGAGACCCGGTCGACAATGTCACTCCACAAACTCCATGATATGCCACCCCCACGGTAGTATTGGCTGTGTGTTTCCCACCATCCCCAGTGGCGGGAGACCCATCAAGAAATACACATCCTGGACTGTCAGTTCGATCCTGTGCCCCTGCACTACAAATACCTCATGCTCTGGATCCCAGTAACTGATAATCCAGGCCAACAAAGGCTCTCCTGCTCTCATCAAAGGGTTCTCCAAAAACTTTAGAACCCCAATTACAGCCTTACACGACGGACACACGGTACGCACGGATCTGCGTAATGTACCGGGTCTCTCTCTCTCCGATTAACCTGTATATTTCCATATCTGCACAAAAACATCATCTTTGTCATCTGTCTGAGATGAGAATACCATAACCAAACACAAAAACCCAACTCTCGGCCATAAACGGCACTAAAACCCCTCTCATCTTTCGGGTGCGCACTTTTACGCCCCAGTGCAGGATGAGTCGCAGTTTTTCCACCGAAACCTGCTTCCCTGGTCGCACTTTTTGGCCCAAAATGTGCGACCCGGCCGTAGAGATGAAGGAGGGTCTGTTACTGAGATTTTGGGCCCTAAACTGAACTTTCAATCCATCAAAATGAAAGAGTAAGGTTAGGCCTCTTACCTGCCACTGACGGATCTCGATTCCAATGGTCAGTTTGTCCGCTACGCTCACCGCAAGATTTAGGGCCTTCTCTCCTCTCTACATTCACCATAGCAACACTAGCAAATGAGTGAATTTGGAGGGAAACCTCCCTTATTAAAAGAAGAACCCTTGTTTCTTCTTTCGCCTGCTGCGACCATACCGTAGCCCTGTTTGACAAACCGTCTGCACCGTTGGAAAGCTCTCACCGAGCCCTCAAATGGGTATCTGTTAGTTTTTTGTGATTTGATACTTCACCAGGACACATTTTGTCCAAGAAGGGTCACTTCACCTCTCCTTAAAATCGCATTTTTTCACTTACGACACTTGTACTTGGGGCACCATTTTGGCTCCTTACTTGTCTTTGTTCATGTTGATTTTCGTCATGAGTTACCATCTTCTACTCATGTTTTCATGGTCCCCCATTGGGACTTTAATGTGTGGCAGCACCATTGAGTCGCCCTTGTTTAGAGCATCCAAGTTGAGTCATCATTGCATTCATGGAGTCTATCCCGAGTCCCTTTGTACCCCGCTATAGCCCTCCATCCTTCATTGCTTGGTCTCTCTCTTGTGTCGCACATTATGTCCTTCAGTCCCACTGTCCCCTATCCCTGATGATATTGTGTCAGTCGCTGCCATGTCATTCATGCCCTTTATGCTCTAGCAAGGGAAGTCATCCATTCGCTACTCAGTCTCCTCCATTCCACCATCATCATTGGTATTAGTCTGTCCGTCGCTCTACTATTTTCTCTCGTGCCCTAGTTGAGGATCTCTCATTGCCTCACCTATGGCAGACCTCCTTCTGTCGACATCAGCTTCTTCATTCTAGAAGACAGGTCTAGAGGGCGGTGTACCTTGGTTCCAGCTTCCACTCTTGTTCGGTGCCTCGGATCAGGCAAAGGGATCTCTCATTTCCCTTTGACTTGATTGTTTCTCCGCTCCAGCTCCTTTCAGCATGATCGAGATCCGTATACTTGATGGTTCAGTGATGCAGTAGCAGCTCTTGGTGATTCCCGGGTGTGTGTGAGATGTCTCAGCCCTCATGAGGGGGTGGCCCTGCAGGTAGCCCCCCACATGCCCGGATGACCTCTTCATTGCAGCCCTCGATGCAGCTCCAGATATTTGCTAATGTTGGCCTTAGCCACTTGCAGTGCCTCTTTGATTTACATGTATCAGTCAGATTTTGCGAGCCCTTCCCCATTTATAGGGGGCATTTGGGTTGTATTTGTATCTCATGTACTCAGATATTATTTTATAAGTCCTGGCTGTTATCCCAGGCACAACATGTATGTGGGATTCTTCATTGTATTTTTATCTAGCTCATGATTATGCCAACTGTACTTTATGGTTCGGTCCCTTTTTTACTGGACAGACTATTCTTTTGTACTCTGTCTCGGCGGGCATAGGTATGCCTCCCCCGCCGCCTTTAGCACATGTACCTTTCTCATAAAAAGAGACCTGTTGCACCTGCAAGTCTCGTCTCCTCAGGGTCTAGTTCTTCAGCACATTAGTCTACCTCACATTTCTCTCTCTGACTTCCCTTTTGTTGTCTGGTGATTGAGTTCTTACAACGTACTTCGGTCATATGATTTTCTCCTAACACTCGTACGCTGGGGGGCAATCTGTTACACCATTTTTTGGTCATCTAACCTATTATCATTAGATGGACCCAAATACACCATGTAAGACCAATTTTACCCTAAGTAAAATTGTCTTCACTATGTTAAATAACTTAATAAACCACATTTATTAGGTTGTTTATGGTCTAAACAGGAAACCCCAAAAGGAAATATTAAACAAACCCATGTTTGTTTGATTTTCCTCATGGAATAATTAATTAAACCATAATTTAATTATTATTCCGAGTCATGTTTAACCCAAAACAAAGAAATTAATTAGATAAACCTTTATTTATCTTATTATTTTCTAGGAATAATTATTTAAATCTTATTTAGATAATATTCCTTGTTAAATATGACCAAATCACCCACAAATAATTAAATAAATCATTATTTTTTTGATTATCTTTCAACCACTTCCTTAAAAAGATAAATAAATCATTTATTTATTTATTTTTGAAAAATAAAGGGATTTGACCCAAGTCAAATACTTTTCCCTCCAAAAAATATAATAAAATATTCCATGAAAGGTGGATCTAGATTTGGTTAACATTATTTTAATCATGCACCAAGATCTAGAATGACCCCAATATTTTGTTATAAATAGGAGGGTTTTTCCTACCATTCTTCATCTTTTGTTGCCTATTAGATCACTTTGGATCTATACACTTGGTCACATTTTTCTACATTATTTGCTGTGTGAGCTCCCTTTGAGTTCTATCTTTGTCCGGGTTTTCTACACCATCCCAAGAACCCATCCCATTGAGGAGAATTGGATACGCCTTCTTGTTTTCCTCCCAGGTGCCATTAATACAAAAAATTCTTTCAAAAATTGTTCTTGTCTTGTCTATTGGATATATGGAGCAAACCCTTCTTTTTACTGCTTAATGTATTTCTATGCATAGATCTGGTTTTTTGCAGCTCTTTTCTTGATCAACTAACTGCAGATCTGAAGATATTGGCAGCCACTTTTGATGTTAGGGCTATTAGTTATGCATAGCTAAAGTGGTATTTTTTCGTACACTTCGACAAAGGATTCATACTAACACCCATGATTGGATGATTATATGTATGATCATAGCCATCATACTTTGTAATCTCATTTAATTGTGAAATCATAACCTAGATGGATAAAACTAGATCGATGGTATTTTATCTCGTTCACACGATCATCGAATGTACGAGTCTAACCATGTGAATTAATGAGTTGAGGTCGAACATGGTAGACACCATCACATTACTGGCCAATGATGTGATTTGTTAATAGATGTGAGAGAAACCATCAATGATTTTAATGGCTCTCAAGGTAGAATAGTACAATCTATATGTTGGGAATGAATGATTTGAAGTCAAACACCACACATAATTTTTCGGTCGAAGGAAAATGATGTAAACATGTCACTGAGAGCGAGGAAAATTTCCATTGATGTATGCAAGCACCAAGGTACCAAAGTGAGTTTCTATTTAAACTTCCTGGATAATGGGTTGATGTCGACAGCAAGCGACCCATCACAGCAGGGCCTTGATGTATCCCCCATCAATGACATGAAACATGTATCATGATTTGAGACAAAATGGTGTTGATACGGAACTGGATCAATAATGACAAACATGGAATGAAAGGTTAATAGTATTGTAGCAGAGATCGACTGAATGACTTCTCTTAAACATATCAGCAACACCGAATGGAGTTGGCAGCATTGACCCAAAACCGAAAATGGAGCCTTTGAAACAGTGTAATGAACCAAAAGACAAGCGGATTTCCCTACCCACAAGCCATAGAGATGAAGTGGAAGAATGTCATGTTCACGAGAACCTCATTGCCATTAAGAAGTGGAGTGCCCTATTTTCCCAATTTCCCCGAACATTTTTTGTCGATACCTTATTAGTCTTTAACAATTTTGAGGCAGATACCATATGTTTCATCTGTAAGTTCATCTTTTGGATGAATCCCTCTAAGTATGTTTAACAAACGCTAAGAAGTACTGGTTAGGTATTGTCATGATCAATGATTCCATATTTGTTTGATGTTTTTACAAGTCCAACAAGGATATAAATCGACATGTTTTTCAAGTTTAAATATTATGAAAAGTGGTTAAAACAAAACTCCAAAGTTTCCTTTTCGTAGATAGTCCCTTGAGTTCAAAAAGGAAGAAAACAATACTCAAGAGAACCTCTTAGCCATGATCGACTAAGGTATTCCTTTTTCGTAAATAGTTTATCTCAGTCTGGAAAAGGGTTAAAATTACATTTAATAGATGTCTTTTCTTTTACTTTAACGATTTCAAAAAGACAAGTGCTCAATCATATTTTCATATTTTTGGATTCTGAAAAGAGTTGAAACAGGACTCTAGGGGTTTCCTTTTTTCATTAGTTTATAGAGCCTGAAAAAGTGACAAAAATGTGCTCTTTGGTCAAAATGATTCATAACATGACAAAATTCGTTAAATAATGGTCAACCTGCTCAAAACACCAACAAAAGATTAAAAATACATGTTTCATGACAAAACTGTATCAAAACTAGGTCAAAACATTAAATATTAGTAAAATAATGATGAGAATGACCATAAATAACAAAAATGACATTTTATTTTTACCATTTCACATTTACCCTTTGATGTTAGATTTTTGAGTATTTTTTCCCTTGATCTTCTACAACTCATTGTGGTGAACGTGGTAGATCGTTTCACATTCTGTCACTGCCTGGTAAGAGAAAAACCCTTCTCTTTCATTTAATGGTTGCATTTTTTGATTTTATGCACATTTATTAACATAGGGTATTTAAGGAGTTTTAGGTTAGGGAGCATGCGCTCTTATGCATCAAGCCCAAGAGGAGCTCCTTGAGGATTGGATCATGTGCCAAGCTTGCACCTTGGTATTGTGAACCTTTTGAGATCCTTGAGAGGATTGGACTAGTGGCCTACAAACTTGTATTGCCTCCGACATTGAAAGTATGTGACGTTTTCCATGTTTCATTACTTAGGAGATATGTGTAGGATGTTGATCATGTGATTGATTGGTATATATTGCAGGTGGAGCTAGAGCAAGAATTCCAGCTTGAACCACAATGCATATTGAAGTGGAAATAACCCATGCTCCAAAACCGAGTAATCAAGAAAGTTAAAGTGAAGTGGAAGAACTTTGGGCCCAATTAATCTACATGGGAGATGGTGGATCAGGTGTGGTATTTGTATCCTTCATTATTTGTTGGGTCAAGAAAATTAGTTTTGGTATATGTATGTATATATGTGTATGGTTATAGACACCTCAATGAGTTGTGTTATAAAGCTCCAATAAGTGGTATTATTATCATGCATGTCATGTTGGTCATGGTTGTAGTAGTTGTTCATTGTAAATATACTAGATCGAGCTATGTTATAGAGCTTCATATGCGATATGTTTTGTTTTTATCAGTTTGTTGGTTATATGTGTCATTGAACATCGAGGACAGTGTTCCCTCTAATGGAAAGGGGTTTGTAACAACACTGGATTAATATTTCATGTAATAAAGGTTAATAAAGGAAAAATAAAACCAAGGTCATGGGACATGTAATCCAAGTTGAATATTGGGCAAAGCAATGAAGTGGGCATCAATTTTGGTTTATTAATGGCTAAGGAAATTGGATAAGGAATTGACAAAGGAAAAGAGGCAATAATTGACATTTATTTATGAAAATAAAGGAAAATAGGAGAAAAGGAAGGTGAAGAGACAAAGATTTGCATGTGAGTCAACTTAGAATAAAAACGAAGGAAAATGAAGTAAATAAAATGCTCAATGATAAAAGACTTCTAAGGATGAATTCACAACCTTTTTTTAGTTTTAGTTTTTCTACCTCATACTTTTGCACACGTAGAGAATTCTTGGAGAATTTTGGCATACATTGGATTTGGGGAAATTAGGCAAAGGAACAGCAAGGAAAGCAATGGAATGCATGGTAAAAATTTGAATGTGTGATTTCCTAGCTAAGGTGTGAATGCATGGTACATGCATTTTTTTATTTCGTTCATTTTTTTATATTAGCATGGGTTTGTTGGGTTTGACAGTGGTTTTATCTTGCCTTTCCATTTCCTGGATAGCCATGGTGTGATGGGATTCATTTCTTGGTTGAGCTTTGGATTGCTGGAAGATTTTGGAACCATGTGAGGTGGTCTCAAGAAAATTATCAAGGGTTGGGGGTGAAAATTATTTTCTTCGAGAAGCCCTTGAAAAGTGGGAGGAGATTAGAAAATTCCTCAAGATATGGTGAATAAATTCAGAGGCATCCAAGCTTATTTTGGATTTGTGATCTCTTGACCAGTTTTGGCGAGATCACAGTAGTTTGAGGGTGGATATGGTTTAACCTCTAGATTCCCTTGGATTTTTATGTCTTGGTTTATCCCATGAGATCCCACATTCATGCTTGGAATATGTGAGGAGGGTGATTGGTTGAAAGATATATTTGGTTCATCTCAATTTATGTTCAGGTGGTAAATGGAAGTCCTTGACTTGGTTGGATTTTTCATATGGTAATAAGAGCTATTTTCCTATTGTTATTCATGAGTATTTTTACTAGTTATTATGTTTATTTGATGTTTGTTCTGTCATGGTTAATATCTTGGTTATATTTTGGTTATAAGCATGATTTAAGATATGTTCTAGTTTTGGCTCTTGTTATGTTTGATAATTTTATGAGTGGTTGATGAATGCATGGGATAACAAGTGTTGTTGTAGCTACTTGAGAATAAATTAGTCCTTCTTAGTGATTCTCAACTAAAGTACACATATTTACACTGAGATATGCATTCATGACCTACAACTTACATGTTTACCATGTGTTTGAACAAATGTCTAGTATGTTCTAGTCAGTCTACTTTAAGTTTCTAATTCAAGTTTGAATGTTTAGCTTTGTCTTCACGATAATTATGATTCTAGAAAGTGATGAGATGTTTTGGGCAGTGATCTAGAGGCTAGCCTAGAAAAATGGCTCAGATCTCAAGACCACGGGAACTAAACTGGGTATTTTTGGTCATCACCACTAGAATCCAAGCTTATGAGTGTGCTTATAGCCTAATAACCACATGGAAGCAATGTTAAGGGTGTGGTTGGGGGTTTAGGTCAGTGAAACAAGGTTCCAACTCTGGGATTGACCACCTAGGGTGTTTCTTCAGCTCCTATGTGATTAATAGTCTCTGTAGGATGTCATTTTGTCATTTTTTTGTAGGCCCAACTTCCTTAACTGGAACTAGAAGGTTGGTTCATGTCATAGTGACACTTTTCTTCACATTTACCCGAAGGGATTGTAAAAATAGGTAAATTTGGGGGTGGAAGTGTTACAGTAAAGATTTCTTATACTTATGCCATTAATAAAAGCATTGTGTTGGTGTGGAAATGAGAATTAGAGTGAAAGTATGACACACTTGAAAATTTACGCCATTAGGCAGAGAATTGCGAATGCCCTAGTTTACTTCTATCAGAAATGTGTGGGTGAGCAGTCGAAGAAGGATATAAATAATATCCTCATTAGGTATCACAAGACTCTATTGGTGGCTGATCCAAGGTGCTGTGAGCTTAAGAATTTCAGAGGTCGTGGTGCTCTTGCTCGTTTCCAGAACTCCTACCATTGAAGTCCTACATGTCATGGTATTTTTTTTAGGGTTGTTGAGTTAGTCTTTTATATTATGGAATTCAACTTGATTATTTTCATTTAAGTTCATCATAAAATTTAAGGTTTTTGTGTATTTGCATGTTTGCTGCAACTTTTGCAAGCATACCAGGTTTTGAACTTATGAGAGTCGAAATAAATTATTAGTTTTGTTTGAAAAAAAATATTGATGCCATTTTCATGACCTAGAAATGGATTTGTGGATCTGGATGAAAAGGGGGAGATATATGGGTTCTGCTTACTGGCTCATAGTAATTACCTTTTAGGAAATTATTTTATTAAAATATACATTTCTAAAGTATTTTTCATATTACAATTAAGTGTAACATTGTAGCAATGTAACATCTAAGATGTGTCCTATGGTAGGAACTCTCTCGAATTATTATTGTATATAAATGGTCTGTGATTTCTCCTATTTCATAATACTTCGCCCCAACTTATTATTCCACTTAGCTAGCCTAGTGTCTAACCATTATTTTTTAGCTGGCAGTCACATAATCAGGGTTTATCATAATACTAATTGTTGGTCAATCAAAACATAACATAGTTCTGAGTTATGTTAACAAGTTCTTTGCATGGATGATGATGTTCTTTTATATTTATTGGAATTGGGAAAAAAATGAGAGAAAATCCAACAGAAAACTTGGTTTATGAAAGTGGCATGATTACAATGAAGCTATCATATATAATTTTTATGTATAATCTACATTGATGTTTTTGAATCTGTAGTTGATTGCCTTTGAAGGATTTCCCTTTTAACATTCCATGATAATCAAATACACATATACATACATAGATAATCAATGAGGCCTGCCTTTCACTGAATTCTCTCAAGAATACTGGTATGATGAATAGAAAAAATGGAAATAGACAAAGAGCTTCTGACATATCCTGATTAGCTATATTTGTATATCATCATGTTAATTAAGATATATTTTCTCTTTTAGCACATTGATGGATTGAGGTTGGTTAATACTATGTCGACACTTCTTGATATGATCGCAGCTGTCAAGGACTTAAAATTTTTGATCATATGCTCTTGCATTACCATTCAATACAACTTTACAAACTAGGTCATATTTGGTTTCCATGACCTTAGTACAATTTTTTCAAAATAGATATTAGAGACAAAGTGTAATTTCTACTTCTACGTTAGCAGCATTATGAACTATAGCAGCATGAATTTACCATTTGGCTAGCCGAGGACAGCTCATTTTTGGGGCTTTGGGAAACGATATTCAGAGTTGGTTTAATGATTTCTCATCTTTTACTTTTAGCGTCTGTCTAGGATCTCTATAACCTTATTTGATTGTGAAGTTTTAGATCAAAATATTAAAAATGTTGAGTATCAAAGTTGAAATGGAGTTTAAGGTGGAAGTGGAGATTCCAGGGAGCGGTATGTCAATTATCAATGGAGAAAAATGTAAGGAAGCGTTTTTGGCCTATGTTGTAACGATGTATCCAGACTATTTTACTCACAAAAATTCCCATGAAAGTGAAAAATATCACTATAGGTACCCCAGCTATGAAACTTTTTTTACATCCTTTGCACTCTCCACTTCTTTGATTCTGCAAATAAAATTGTATTGCTTTACTATATGTTGATCATGCTAAAACTATGTCACAAAGAATGTACTTGAGTCAGTTGATTTTATTTTCAGGAGCATGCTCATGAACTTAAAATTTAAATAAATCTGTATAATTTAAATTTTGAAGCAACAAACAATTTTACCCTAGAATGTTTTTGGTTATAACCTTTTATTTTATGTTTATTTGTGGATTTTACCTAAAACACTGTTTCTTATGATTGTTTGAATAGTGATTTTGCAGAAAAGAAAATTGAAAAGAATTTTTAAAGGCTCATGCTTAAATTTGCATCGCTTATTTCCCGTCATAGAGTTGACTGTCATGCTTACAAATGAAGTTGGGTTGTTTCCTTCATTTGATATCTTAGCTCTATAGCAGAGGTTTCATCCAAATTTTACATTCTATTTAGATCTAGTAAGTTTAGTTATATAACATTACTTATAAAAATGTACACGTACACATGGTGTTCCCTTGGAAGTAAATTGCAAACATTGAAGTTGGTTTAACAGATCTTGTTTTTCCCACTTCATTATAGACCTCATAACCTATGGAATGTATCCTAACAAGCATCTGTTAACACACCAGGAGACATAACATAGATGTAGTATACCATAACAAATCACTTGGAAACCTAAAGTACTTAAACAAGTGCTTTTTAAGGAGTCATTTGGAATGCAACAAAAGCACACAATCCATTGTTGGCATGAGAACCCTTCTAACTCTTATAACTTATGTTGTCTCCAACAACAAACTCTCAAAGACAGCAATAACATGAAACTTTCATGTAGGTAGACTGAATTCCATATAACTATATGTAAGAGTCCAAGTCATATACCAATAGCTTTAACTAGATTATTCCTTAGAAATAAAAGAAATATTTGCATTCCTACATTTTGTGAATATTTGCTACTGACGTGGTTGGTTGAAAAACAAATTGTCCCTAATGATATGCCTATGTTATCATTTAGATCAATATATTTTTGTTTGAAGGCACCACAAGGCTTGCTACCTAATTTTCATTGTACTTAGCCATGACATAATTTTCATAAATAGATGATGTTAACAATTAGGTGATGCCTATAGTAGTAATACATACATTTTTCTAGTGGTATTTAATTCATCAGACCATACTCCATTATGGTGTATTTAGTTTTAGGGTCCATGATTCCATGCACTTGTTCTTTCCCAAGACGTGATTCCAACAAAGTCCACATTCACCTTGTGACTTGTTTGGCAGTACCTGTGACCATGTTGCTCAACCTTGTCGAGATCCTTGCACCAAGATGTTGGCATAATGATAGTTTATTCAATGAATTGCTGAATAACAACAATATCATCGATTCATATGATTTCCATGGTTAATTGAATGGACATCCAGCCTCGTTAGTTGACTGGGAATTCTAGTGACTAGTTCATTATTCACTAAGAGTCAAAATTCCCACAAATCATTTGTGTAATTGTTTTGATATTTTAGACCATTTTCATTAGTGACAATCATCCACTTTGGTCTTTAACTCATTGTTTTTTTTCTTGGTGTAATTCCCTCACACTTCCAGTGTTTCATCTATTCGTGGTATGCTAGTTATGGTATATTCATCTAGGAAATTTCTGTAAACTATATTATGAAACTAAAATCATTTGGATGGTTTTTTGACTAGTGCAGACATCGTTTTAGTGATCTCCTACTTATAAATTTTCTTAAATATTAAATTTATAGGTAATGCATATTCTCATGGGATTTATTGTTGTGGTAAAAGCTTGTGCTCTATTTCCCAAGCTAATAATCATTTTGGGAAAATTGTGTGCTCTATTTTCCAAGCTAATAATCATGTACTTTTTCTCCCAAGCTAATAATCAGTGCACCATTGTGTACATTTTGGCATCAAATACCAAGGCATGTGCATGGGCACTCATGTATAAACATTCATATTTGAATCTATGGAGCTAAATTCATAAATTATCACGGTTCTTTGTTTTGTCAAAAACAGATTTTGGGAGCTGCAAATTCATAAACAAAGGCATATTTATCTAGTTGGAATTATAAACACTAAAATATTGAACACAAATTGCAGCGTATATTTCTCATGCAATTTTCATATGTAATTAGAGTGCATTAGCGTTGGTGGTTAGCATTGGTATTGGCTTTCCACAGTAAGAAAAAAATCCTTGAAAACAATACCAGAACATTTATTTATAATAGGTACGCTTGGTATTTTCGAAATATGAGATGGCCAAACATGTATCTACTAAATTTATTGTATGCAAAAATTTAGAATTATTATAAGGCACTACTAGGCATGAGGGTCATTTAAGGCATTTGTTTAAGACAAAATACATTTTTCGCCTTAAATCTTTCTGCAAAAAACACACCCTCATATTGTTTAATATTAAATTATATGCCATTTAATTTAAGGCATGTTTTAAGATAAAATAACATTTCATCTTAGTCGCAGGAAGTTTGAGCATCCCAGGAATGGCTCTTTGGGCTTTCTCCTTCACAAGAGGAAAAGTGAAAGACATTTCCCCGGGATGACCCATCGAAGCCTCGCAAGCTAACGACCTTTCTGGGCTGGAAGGATAGCATGCCCCACATTTTTAGAGAGTTAAAGAATCCCAAATACAAGCTTCGCAAGAAGGAGATCTGTGAATCTGTAACAATAATAGAGACCCCGCAATTGGTTATCATGGGTGTGGTCAGTAATATAAAAACTCGTAGAGGGCTTCGAACCCTTAACACAGTTTGGGCTCAAACTTGTGAAGACATAATATTAATCGATACCTTGCTAATGTTTATTATGGGCGTGGTTGGTTATGTAATGACTCCTAGAGGGCTTCGAACCCTTAAAACAATTTGGGATCAACACCTCAGCAAGGAGGTACGAAGGCGGTTCTACAAGAACTGGTATAGCGCTAAGAAAATGAATTTCACTAAATACGCCAAAAAGTATGACTCTGAGGAGGGTAAGAAGGAAATCCAGAGCAAGCTTGAGAAAATGAAGAAGTATGTTACCGTCATTAGGGTTCTAGCGCACACCCAGATTAAGAATATGAAACGATGGAAGCATAAAAAGGCTAACCTAATGGAAATCCATGTAAACGGGGAAAAAAACCCCAAAAGGTAGATTTTTCATATAAATTCTTTGAAAAACAGGTTTTGATTGATGCTCTTTTTCATAAAGATGAAATTATTCATGTTATTGGTGTAACTAAGGGAAAAGGGTATGAAGGTGTCGTAACCAGGTGGGGTGTTACAAGACTACCTTGTAAAACTCACAGTGGCTTGCAAAAGGTTGCTTGTATTGGTGCTTGGCATCCATTTAAGGTTTCCTTTACTGTTGCCAAGTTTGGTCACAATAGGTACCATCATCTTATTGAGATGACTAAGAAGATCTAAAAGAGTAGCAAGAAGGATAAAGAATCTCGCAGTGAAATCACTGAATTTGATAGGACTGAAAACGATATAACACGAATAAGTTGGTTTCTTCACTATGGTATTGTAAAATATGATTAAATTATGATCATAGGATGTTTTATGGGCACCAAGAAGTGGGTTGTTACTATATGACAGTCATTGATGAAACGAATCTTCCATAATTCCTTGCAGGAAATCAAGTTGAAATTCATTGATACATCCACTAAGTTTGGACGTGGGTGGTTCCAGACAATCTAGGAGAAGGCCAATATTTTTGGTAAACTGAAGGCTTAGGTATGCTAATTTCTTCAAACCCCTGAAAGAGAATTGAAACAATGGGTCATTGATTTATGCTCTACCCTGCAAAATGTTTCGTCTTCAAACCTCTTGTAACAACAATGGTAAAAGGAAGTCAATGGCCATGGAGCCTGTGCTTAGTATTAATTTTATATAAACAAAATTGAACTTGGCATAGTCATTTTTCCATTCAACATTGAGATTAAGCTTTCATTGTTTTTCTATTCAAGATTGAAGCTGAACTTCCCAACATCATCCTTCTTCCATCTAACATTGGGTTTGCCCTCCCTTAACTCAACTTATATTTCAAAACAAAGTATTTAAATATATATTGAGTTTTTAGTTTTTGAGTGAAACTCTGAAGGTTTGAGTCCATTTGAAATTGTCCACAATTTTTTAACATAATTCCACCAACAGTATCGAATGAATTCGATATATTTGCCCAGGAGTAAACGAAATTTTCCATAGCAAAGAAATTGCTTTCAATTTCCATTTTCCTACACCAAAGAGAATTCCTCATCTGCCAATAGTCATGTGTCAAATTCCCATTGGTACATTGAGGAATCATGGATTTTATTGTTGGAAGATTGCTGATATATTACCATTAATGCCAATGTGTGGCCATCATATTGATTTTTAGGGTTATTTGGTGTTGTTGCAGGGAAAGTTAAACCTTTTCATTATTTGGTGTTGTATGAGGGAATTTGAATTTTATGGTTATTTGGTTTTGAAGCCAGGAAAGTTGGAATTTTATGGTTATTTTTGTGTTGTTGCAGGGAAATTTGGAATAGGAGAACAATCACATTTCACATCTGTGAAAATGGTGAAGTTTCAGAAGCAATTGGAGGGGCAGTTGGTTCCTCAGTGGAGAAATTCTTACGTGAACTATAAACAGCTGAAGAAAATCATCGGGCAGATTCGAGAGCAGATGGTGCTGGAACAGCAATCAGGGAATGCTACTCATGGAGCGCAGCACAGACCCACCTTCATTGTATGTACTACGCGTTCTCGAGGGGGAAATTCACTGGTACTGAATAAAAAGCTGTAAAGACTTTTTTAACTATGTTTATGTGAGTAGAGTTAATTTGAAATGCATCTTCAGGATTTATAATAGCAATATTTTTTTGTTGTTATAAATGAATAGATTTTTTTCATTTATGTTTAAAACCAACTAATGGGGATTATTTTTTTCTATTAAAACCGGCTAATATGATTTATCATTAAAATAATAAATTTTCTTCATCTATATTTGGAACCAACAAATATGATTAATCTTTAAAATGAATTATTTTTTTTCATCTATTCATCTCGAAAATAAAACACATTGTTTAGGTTGACAACACAAATATTGATGTGATAAATGGATAAGATACATTTTAAATTGTGATTCCATTTACTTTTTTCTAAAATGGTGAGAAATTTATGTTTGTTTGCATGGTTGCCTTACTGGAAAATTTGGGTTTAACATATTCTGTGGCTAGATGGTATAGATAGAATCTGAGGTTAAGGGCTAATTTGGGGAGCAATTTATTGACAGGTAGTAAATCATAAAGGGTAGCCTCATGATCTTCTCGGTTCTGAGGTTGAGGAGTCATATCAAACAGAGCTTCTTGGCCCGCTTCCATGGTTGGAGCGTGAGGAGATATTTTTCTCCAGGCTCGACTCTCAGCTAAACATGGTGAACAACTTTTACAAAACAAAAGAAAGGGAGTTCCTGCTCCGAAGCAAACAACTTGAAGTACATCTCGAGACTCTCGTTGAGATAAGAGGGCAATTAGCAGCGTGTAAAATAGGTGATCAAGATGATTCTGACAAGGAAACAGACATATGTAGGTATGTATGGAAAATCTCGTGAGTTAATTTATTAAATTAGTTGGTTTATATGAAGTTCTTTTAAATAAAAGCATGTTTGAAAATACACAGAACAATTGGTTGAAGCCCAGATATATTTTATCCCATGTGACCTGCCTTTGCTCACATGTATGACATATAAATTCCAATGAAGTAGAAATTTTCCTTTTCCCACATGTAAGAAATTGAAATAGATTTTTTTGAAAACTAAACACAGTGCACAGGAAGGATTTCAAGGTAATTTTTATAACGCTTTTTTGGAAATTTCATTCCCGAGTTTGGCTACAGGTGTAACTGCAATGAAGGCTATGAAAATCTTTTCAATATGACAGCAGGCCCTGTCTCAGACCCTGTACACTGGTTCCCTTTTTACTTGTTTTCAAATTTCAAACGTCGCCTGTTCGAATCCCATGCCGATTTTCCCTTTTTTTGCAGGTTCGATCGGTGCAGACTGCTCGCAATTTGGGTTTACCGTGGGTGGGAATGGAAGCGGAATGGCAACTCCTCAGTCTTAGACAGCAGCCTCTCTGTCTCAGACAGAGGCATCCAAAGGTACACAAATACATATGCTCTGTTACTGTTCCCAATATCTCTGCCTGCCCAACTCAGTAAAAAGTCTAAAATACATTCATGTGCCTACTCCTAATATATCTGCACCTTCATACAATTTGGGTTCAGCTGTTTGTATCTGCAGGTTTTATGGAAGATATTCCGTACTTGACAACCATGGCTACTGCACTGACCATCCATTTTTTTCAATTCTAATTGAAATAAACCAGTCCTTGTTGGGATTAGGTAGTGGCTATTTTTCTTGCCAAACCAAATTCGTTGTGTGTCACTAATTTGCAGGCTTACATTTTGATGGTAATTCTGTGTTTGGTGTAATATTAAGCAGCTCCAACGATGGAGACCTCGCTGGTTTTTCATGTGCGTCTGGTTGGACTTTAGACTTTATACAATAACACACTAGGCAATACACCAATAGTTCTAATTGAATGCCAACTGCTACAGCTTTTTGGGTGGCATACCCTGAAAGAAAATAATGGCCATACTTTCTGGAAAGTGGGCAGAGTAGAGAAGAAGTCCGGAATATGTGGGCACGGGAACAACTTTTTGGTTTTGGTGTAAAATCCAAATGTAGGGAATATATTTTGCTGTTATCTCCTTGGTTGGTTCTATTTTGATGGATGGCAAGGTTTTTTTCCAATTGACAGATGGAATGGTTGTAATGTAAAAAATGGATATGCGTATTATTATTTTTAATTGTTACTAGCTGATTGGGTGTAATGTGTATCTTTAGTTGATTGGGTGTAATATGGATATGTATGTTAATTATTATTTTTTTTAACTGTGAATTGTTATTCGTTTAATTGTGAATTGTTGATGATGAGTGTAATGTGGATATTTATGATTCTTTTAAAGACGAAAACATCTTTTAACAAGATTAATATTTAATTTTAAATTTGTTTTATTAAATTTTAATTTTAACAGGGTGTGTCAGGAAAATGAGAGGGCTGCAAAAATGACAAAAAAAAAATCGATTTTTGAACTTATAGGGTTGCTATTTGATGGGCCCACGATTTTTACTGAAATAATCGCGATTATTTCGAAATTATCGCGATAATATCGCGATAACGATAATTTCAAATTATCGTTTCAAATTATCGCCGATATTATCGTTTGGTTGAAAAAATCGCGATAATTTCAAATTATCGCGATAATATCGCGATTTTTTCATCTTTGGTATTCACTACCTTTACCATATTAGTGAGTTCCTCGGGGTTTTAACACCTTCCATGATACATAGGTTTTGGCATGAGTTCAGGGTCATATGCAGAGACAGACATGGGGGAGTCGAGCGGAGCCATGACATTAACCATAGCTCGTAGAGATGGGGGATTCTTGTTGAGTACACGTCACTTTATTTCTTGCTGGGTGTCGAGACCATTCATTATGGCTAGAAATTAGGATGGTAAGTTAGATTAATCTCATACCCTATAACAAACCATATATGCGGTTATGAATTGTCGAATATGTGAAGGAAAAGGATGTGTTATGTCGTTTGGCTTCCTCAATGCCAGAATTTGTAAGCAAAATTTGGGTGACGAAATTGACAAATTTAGTTTATTTTTAGTTGCTTATTTTAAAGAACGATGTAGAGAGTGTGAAGATTTTGAATGCCTTTGTATGAATTGAAACGTGAGATGAATTTTGTTCAATTTGAGACTGCTTTTTTTGTCGAAATTGATTTAAACTTCGGATTGGTAAGTTAGAAATTGTGAAAAGAGGAAAATTTGAATTTTATTTTGTCAAAATTGTTGTTCAGTAGGTGTTATACATCTTAATAGAAACAAAAATTGTAGAAAAAAACTATAAATTAGATAGGGAAAATCTTTTTGAATTATTTTTATGTTAATCTTAGCTAGACAACACAATCTATCTAGGAAAAGGTAGGAAAATTGAAGGAGCCAAGATATTTTTAGTGTCATTCTTTATTTTTATGTGATATTTTGCAGAACTAGGGTTTTGAATACTTATCTCTGCTTATGAAGGAGAGCCAACGAACTCTGGTTGTAGGAATTCACTCAAGCAGTGTAATTGTAATAGCACAGTGATGTTTGTACAAACATATCAATGGTGACGATGTGTGAAGAAAAACTTGGAAGGTTATTTTGAAAAGAGAGAAGCTTTGATTCAAATAGAGGGGGAGACACACATTGAGAATTAGTTGAATGCATTGATAGAGGTCCTTCAGGGAAAACATCGGGCAACAAAACAATATAAAAGTAAGATAAATGAAGAGAGAAATGCTTTGGCATCTTCAACAGATGAAACATTAGCGATTTTTGTGTTTGTAGAAAGAAAAGGTGAGGTGAACCCCCATATTTTCCATAAATATGATCCAAGTAACATACACCAATCTTGGGCCAAATCACTAATAGTCTAGTATGGAGCATCAAACCCACAATTTCAATCTTTTTCTAAAATAAAGAATATCTGTTTTTTCTGAAGAAGTAACAATTAACATACATTGTGTTTTATGTCAAGGTTGTTTAGTCCTAATACATTCCTAGAAGTCACATTATTGATCAACCGACTTCATCATGTATTTTTCCCTCATTGTTCTAAAGGTCTTGAAGAAAATTAGAATGAATTATGAAAGGACATTGTGCCAATCCAAAAATCCTTAAGGGTGGTTTATTATGGCTATTTGGAGAGGATATCTACAGTCAAATGAAATTATTAAGAGTTTAGGAATGATAATAGAGAGTGGGCTTGTTGGATACTACTCCCTGCATGCAAGTATCTATAACAAACCTTGGAGGTTGTGGGGGCTGATGACTTGTTCCAATTTCCTTCTCTTGGATTGGTGGAATGTTAGTGACCTCACTGTTGTAATGTACCCTTGTTAGAAGATAGACAATAATAACTAGCTTGAGGAGCTTGGTTTTTTCATCAAACTCATTTATCTCTGATTTCCTAGTGTTCTCATCATACAACAAACATATTAAGTAACCATCATCCTCTTCATCGTGATATTTCATTGTATTCTACTTGGATAGGTGGTGGTAGTTTCCGTACCAAGTATGTATATGTTAAAAAAAAAACGAGAATAGATTTCCAATGACACAGTCATGGTAACCCCATCAACATGTAAATTAGAGTTGTTTAATCCAACAACTGTAATTCCTCTAATTATCATTCCAGAGTAACTGCTATCTTCAATCTCAAGATAATATGTGTCCTTCCCATGTGAGACAAAAATTCCAACTGGTATCGAGTCCTTGTTAATTCGTCCATTTTCCCATTTATGGTTAATTTGGAAAGTTGGAGAAGCATAACATAGTGAAGCCAATCTCCTTTTGGAGAGACCTTTGTCTTCTAGCTGTTCAAACTCACAAATAAACATAGTAGTCAAAGCTGTACCAAATCTAGTATCCTTCAGCTCACAATTTGCTAACTTTTCATTGTAGTTAGGAAACAGATTGTTCGTGAGGTTCCCAATGAATTTTTTTTCAACTTGGCCATTTAAAAAGGTACATTGACCAACAAGCCCTTGGAGGGAATTAACATTAGTTGGTACACCAACAAACGGGTAGTCCTCCAATTTAACCCATGTTGTTGCTTGGTTTCCTTGCCAGGATGATATTTTAGTTATCATTGGATCATAAGGTACACTAATTGTATCCCTTTCTTTAATTCTTGTCTCAATTATAACCTTGGTTTACATGGGTGAAGGCCAGTATTTATTAAGAGATCTAGCTTCTAGTAGTAAGTTTTTAGGGACATTCTCATTGTAGGAACAATTTTCCTTACTTTTCATTGTAGTTAGGAAACATATTGCTCGTGAGGTTCCCAATGAAATTTTTTTCAACCTTACCATTTAAAAAGGTACAATGACCAGCAAGGCATTAGAGGGAATTAACATTAGCTGGTACACCAGCAAACATGTGGTCCTCCAGCTTAACCCGTGCTGCTGTTTGGTTTCCTTCCCAGGCTGATAGTTTAGTTCTAATTGGATCATAAGTTACACTGAATCTATCCCTTTCTTTAATTCATGTCTCAATTCTAACCTTGGTTGACATGGGTGAAGGGCAATATTGAGTAAGAGATCTAGCTTCTAGTAGGAATCTTTAGGAACATTCTCATCATAAATGTGCACCACAAAGATATGGCCTCATTGAGGAATTGGAGACTGATTCAATGGAAAGGTTTCTTCATTTGGAACTTGGATTTTCCACCCTACACAATTTTCATTATAATGGTAAAATGACATAAGATCAAGATCACAACATGGCCCAAGTAACTGAGTATTCTTGAAAACTTATTCCAAGAAACTAGACTTGGTAATGATTTCTTTTTTCAAGTAATCATCTATAAATGTATTTGATAGTAGCCCAGCTGTAACATTCTTGATATATTTATCAGGCTCTTCATTGTTATGTTTTGTATGGATTCTAATGTATCCTTCACCTAAGAACCACTTATCATCAATAGTTTTTAATAGGGATGTTTCTCCATTTCCACTTGGACCTATCGTCAACAAACAATATCCTATAGGGACCACCAATGAGAGACCTTCAAATAGAGTCATAGTGGTCTGTAGTGTTTTCATGGTCACTTGTTTAATTCCCAATTTCTTTTGATAAAAAGTACTAGCCCCATTTCATTCTGAAGCATCCCCATAACATTGTTTAATATTTTAAAAAATGATATTTAGCCATTTTAGAAGCTGAAAGTTTACTGCACATGTCCAACCTTCTGATTGGGCCTTGCCATCGTCTAGATCGAGCGCATGAATACTATCAGATCTCATAGTTTCATTACTATCATCATCACATGGTTGAATGTTGGAGTTGGCATGTTCTTCTATATCGCCATTGCCTTTATCTTCTCTTGCAGTCTCGTTATTCCCCAAGTCATAAAATCCCATGCCAAGAATTACTTCTCCTGTGTGAATTTCGGGCCTATATGTATCTCCATTACATTGATGGAACTATTGGTGTGTCAATGGTGTACCCACCAACTTCACCTCACATTTTTCTTGAGAAAAAGCAGCTCTGAGTAAACTTTCAACAACTCTCCTCATGACCTCAAAGTGCTTCGATTCTGCACTTCTACAATCCAATCCATACCACAAATCATAAGACTATGTTTGAGAGGTGTATGTATGAAGTACATGCTTTCCCCTAAGTGTTGAATTTGGACTTACTATACTTTCTATTGAAATGAGCAAAACGTTTGGCTGAGCATCCACCCCTATGTTACACAGATTAATCCCTCTTGTGGACAAGAGCGATCTCCCTAGTATAGAACAAATAGCTAGAAACAAACATCCATTTGGAAACCTTTTTCTCTAGAATAATTACATTTCAGAATTATTATAAGAAATTTAAGAGGACATGCCCCTACCTTGAAATCGAACATTCAATGCAGTCTTTTATCCAGTCGCTCCAAAGAGACTTCTTCAATAAGTAGAGCCCGCAATTAAAGACAAGAAAAAATAATCAAAGCATCTACAACATATAATAATTAAGAAAAGCTAATCCAACTTAGTGATCAAGGGTTTTAAGTATTGATTTTATTCAATAGTCATAGGAACAATTCAATGAGAAAAAGATATCCATATGTATTATCTTGAATAAAAAGAGTAATCTTACAACTTGATGCCTTGATGTCGTACAGATTTCTCCTGGGGTCCTGAAAAATCATTCCTCCTTCAGTTTGACAAGTCTTCCTCTCTGAATACCAGCATAGAGTTATGGACACAAGGGTATGATCATTCTCATTCCAAAAACAATTTACTAGTGCAGAAAGTATGCACTCTTGGGAATTCTCTTCAGCAATACCTTTACAATTTCAGTTTCTACAATCTACTGGTTACCCTTCAACCTGAAAATTGAGTTCAATTTATAAGGAAATGGAGGTAGTTTTAGTTCCATGAAGAGGGGGATGGATTACTCTCATGAAAGGATTTAAGCTCCATGGACCAAGGGATAAGCTCCATGAGTGGAGGGATAAAGCTTGAACTGATCGCGACTCTAGAAGCTTCCAGTTGGGAGAATATTCGACCATCTAGGATTTTACTTTTTCTTTTATTTGACTTTTTATGGGGGTCCGCATGTAATTGTAGCAAAAAGTGTGGGGGTTTTTGTAGTTTATAGACCAAGTATCCACGAACCTGCATGAAAAGGCTAGAAAAAGTATGAAGGTGGAATTTTAAGGGTTTTACAAATATTTTCTCCAATTCCAAGACTTGATTCAGGAACATTAGGGTTTTTGACTTCTAAGGGAACATGATATAGGTGGTGATAGACCCATATGAATAGTCAAATGTCATGGTGACAAAATAACATGTAACAGATTTCCCCCTAAAGTGCGAAGTCTGAGGTTATTCTGAAGAGTGAAGTCCTTAATCATTTTGAGGATTGGATTGGAGATACCAGTCAAAAACCTGTAAAAACATCAATGAAAATATATATATATATATATCATCGCTGGGGTAGGAATTCCAATACTCAGATAAAAACTAACTAAATGTTCTGGCATAGATATGATTTCAATATTACATCAAAAGTAGACACAATATGGGTGCAACCATCTATCATGAATATTCTACTGTATCATGAATAATAAAACTCCTCACAACTTGGATGGTGGAAACTAGATATAGGGTCTTGATTTCCGCTTCCCGGACTAGTATGATTCTATCCATATGATTTATTGTGTCGAAGTCGAACATGGTAGAAACCACTTGATTATCGGTCAATGATGTGAACCGTTAACAAGTGTGAGAGAAACCACCAATAATGACAACGATTCTCAAAGTACTCCAGTACAATTTATGAAGTGTGAATGAATGATTTGCAATCGAACACTCATAGAATCGTTCGACCGAAGGTCAATGATGCAACCTGCAATCGAAGGCGAGAAATCTGCCATTAAGGCATGTAGATACCAAGGTGCTGATAGGATTCTAGATCAATTTTCTAGACGATGAGTTGATGTCGATAGAAAGTGATCCATCACAGGAAATCCCACGACACGAAATCATTAGATCAAGTTTTGGAGAATTTTTTCAAGGAATGACTCAGGGATGGTCAACATGAATGGAGACAAATGTTTGCAATGAATGGTTTATTTGAATTCTCCCTTGAACACATAACGACTTTGCAGATGGCTTGGCAACATTTGACCTAAAGCTAATACCCAAAAATCGACTGAAGACTTTCAATGTGGTTTGATTAAATTTTAGAAAAAGGATTTCCCAACCCAGGTACAAGTGTGACAAAGTGTCGTGTTCAAGAGTTGTATGCTACTTTCTAAACAAGGGTGACAACTGGATTCTTTTTCTCTCTTTTCCCCCCACCATTACTAGCAAGTACCTATTTATTTTTGACAAGCTTGAGGAGGATAAAATTTTCTTGTTTGTATAATCTCATCCTTCGGATGAGTCCATATTAGTATTAAAATCAAACCCTAAGAAGGAGTGGTCCAGTCCTGTTTGTAATCGACAGGTCCTTTACTATCAAATTTTAACGAGTCCAGTATATGAGAAACTAGGTGTTTTTTAGTTTTAGGGAGTCATAAGAAAAACATAAGTAAACTCCATGGTTGTTATTTTTTGTAAATTTAGTCTCTCAAGCCCGAAAAAGGATAAAATAATGCAAGAGAGCTCTCTATTGACCATGATTAGTCAATGTATACATTTTTCGTAATTACTTCATTTCAGTCTGGAAAAGGGGTAAACTTATACTGAAAGGATGACTTCTCATTTACTTTAACGAGTTTTAATAGTCAAGTACTCGACGATATTTTCACATTTAGGGAGTCTGAAAATGGCTTAAAAGAGAACTTCAGGGTTTCATTTTTTTGTAATTTTAAAGAGACTAAAAAAGTGATAAAATTATACTCAGTTGGTCGACTTCCAATTTAATTTACGAGAAGGAAAATATGGAAAGAGCTTAGCATTTTCATGTGTTTTACGAGAAAGAAAGATAGAAAAATAATCTCGGGATTTTCATGAGTTTAATGAGTCTTGAAAATACTAACCGAAATGGACTCAAGATAGGTTTCATTTTTATACAAGCTTGAAACATAGGAAAAATTATGCTTGAGAGTGGTTTCATTTTTACACAAGCTTGAAATGTAGGAAAACTGTTCTTGAGAGTGATTTCTTTCATTTTTACACAAGCTTGAAACAAAGGAGAAAAAACATGCTTGAGATAAGTTTTAATTCCCCTCAAGCATAACTTGCAAGAGCATATGCCCCCCAAGCTTCATTTCATTCACTTAAGTGGACTAATGGTTACTAATAGGTGGATGGAATGAAGGTTCATTTACAATATTAGATGAAAGACTTGACTTGACACTTAAGAGATCTAATCAAAGACTCGACTCAATTAAGAGAGGATTTGTTTCATTTTTTAATGAACTTAAAACAGGAAAATAACTATGCTCATTGCCTGATACACTTTTAACAAGGTTGACACAATAAAAAGAACTATCCTCAAGCTGACCCGTTTCATTTTTTAACGAGATTGGCACAAGAAAATAACTATCCTCATGACCAACTGATTCATTTTTTAATGAGGTTGATACAAGAAAATGAACTATCCTCATGGGAACTTGTTTTATTTTTTAACGTGGTTGACACAGGAAAAGAACAATCCTCTTAAGGGTATGTTTCATTTTTTAACGAGGTTGACACAGGAAAAGAAAAATCCTCATAAGGGTCTGTTTAATTTTCTAATGAGGTTGAAACAAGAAAAGAAAAATCCTCATAATGAGCCATGATCGTGGCTTCCAACTAGAAGAAACACATGTCAAGGGACACTCCTCGATCATGGCTTCCAAGAGGTCTTCATCAGATGGAAGAATAGTTCTATGGAAGGAACACATGTCAAGGGACTCAATAGGGATAAGAACATTTCATTCAAATAATCCCATAGGGTTTGGAATGTTAATTATCGGATCTAAATCAAAGGATGTCAGGCTCGCTTGCATCGGCAACTAAAAACATGGGACTAGTTGCCACATAATTAACCCATTGCAGCGTAGATACCACTTCTGTATAAGGAAAATTCAGGGATGTCAGATTATTGGTAGTCAAATCAAGACTGGCGAATGAAAGCTGGTCAATAGTCACAATGTTTCGATTGTGAGGGAACGACATCATGCGAAAGAGTGTCGATATGATATCTTTCATTACATAGATATAGTATCTCCCAAGGAGAAAATTTAAATCCAAGGGGCCTCAGACTACCATAAGATCAATATAGATAGTTTTACCTTCCAAGGTAATATGAAACTTAGATTATGTGTAATATGCACAAGCTGGGGGGAACCCAAAGCTTTCCAAGCATTTGAGGATAAAATACTAACATAAGCACCTTCATCTACATTTTTGCAATGCACATTATTACCACAAGCCTTCATAATGATTTGGAAAGGGATGGAGGAAGGAAGAAGAGGTTTTATTAGTCTATTCCAATCATAGGAAAAAACCTCAGTACTTGGAGGGGGTTCTATAGAAACATATGAAATGCCCCCTGGTGTAGAAGAATCTGATGTAACAAGAAGAACTTGAGTGGTATGAATTTCACTTTCTACAGGGAGAGTGGGATCGACCGAATGTGAAATAAATTTGACCACTTGATCAAATAATGGATCATCAACCTGAGTGATATGATTTTCCCTCTTTAATGGAAGACCGAGATTGACTGTACTTGGAATTAGATCAATCACTTCGTCAGTTGATGGTAGGTTGGGAGAAATTTTACAGTAACCAGTTGGAAGTTGGAAGTTGTGAAACAACAAGGTTTTCCAACAATTTTGAGGCTTCATCCATGTGAGGGAAAATGTGAGTTTCATGACTCCCTTTGCATAACCTACAAGGAAACCTAACTTCACCTTTTTTCCCAGGAACTTGAAAATCACTAGTTGATGGATCAACGGTAAGTTGATAGGATCTTTCTGACCATACTTCCAAGACCTTCGAAATAGCAGGACAATTGATAAGCAAGTGGTCACCCTTACAAATTTTGCAAGGGTATTTAGGTTAACGATGCATGTTGGAGGTTTCATCAACACTACTAACACTTATAGCCATGGTTGGTTGGTTGAATTCTTTCTTATCTTTCTTCTTCTTCTTCTTCCCTTTCTTCTTCTTCTTCGCCACTTGGTTACTAGCATCAAGGCTTTTACCAAGCGAAGAGGAAGAAAGGGAGGAAGACATGTTGGGAAAAGAAGGCAAAGGGTCAACATGAGGTTGGTGATGTTGAGATGGTGAACTCCGTTGAGGTGAAGCATCCGGTTGAGGTGGAACAATTTGAGTATTAGAGGCCAACGAAGTTGAAAATAACCATACCAGTAAACCTATGGTAAATCCAGGTAATGACAATGTAGCCATATAAGGAGGAGAAAAATTTCCAAGGCAAGGAAAAGTACTAGGATTCTCATTAAGAGGGGTTCCTTGGTTGTTAAATTAAGGAACAGTGGCCATTAGATTCAACTTCAGTGAATTTTATTAACAATTCAAATTCAGAATTCACACCTAGGGTATATAAAAAGTAGAAACAAAAAAATGAACACATGCTATCAAATCTATGAGTCAAACCACCAAAAAAAAAAAATTCACAGAAAAATCACTAGTTGGTGAGGAAATCCAATGTCGCAAAGATCAATGTGAAAAACTAGCGGTGAGAACAGTTACCCTGACAACCTGCTTAATGAAACAGACTGGTGCAAGTACCTCCACTATGCCATCTCGAAGTGAAGTGCACCCTCCGAAAATTCTAAGTGAGTCTAGCCAACATCTGGTCTAGGTATAGTGGGACCTTCCCTCCACCATCACCTTGGGAAAAATCCTAAATATTATGGCCACTAAAGTCAGCAATTGAGACAATTGCACCTGGGGGAATAGTCTACGATCTGATATACACACAAGGGCGGAGTATCAAGCTCAGTCCCCTTGAAAGCTCCTCGACATTTTAAATCTGAGGTTTGCTAACAAGTGTCCCTAGGCTCCTCGAAAATGGTTAATCTGAGGTTTACCATTTGTATTATGTGCACATATTCTATCTTTTCCAATGGGATAGGTACGATTACCTCATTGGGTTGGACATGATCTCATGCTTTACTCTTTTAAGAAGAGCTTCCCAGAGAAAAATTGCAACAATTGGAATTTTTCCTTACTGCAAGATACTATTGTTTGTTTAGTTTCTTTGGAAAGTTAACTACAACCAATTCCAAAGCACTAGCCTAAGCTAGATTGGTGGAAAGAGCCCTAGAAAATGTAAAAATGTCTAGACAAATTTTATTTAGCGTTGTGTTATTTGGGTTGTTATTACTCAGAGGGTAAATGGATACAAAACCAATGGTGTTATGACTTGACCCAAAAATGAATGCAATCAAATATGATAATGTAATATTTTCAATTCGATGAATCCTAACTAAAGTAAGGAGTGAGTTTCCATTCACTTCCAACAATGAAAAAATTGATAAATAAGAGAAAATATAACAAATTTTCTAAAGCACTTATTTCAACAAGAAAAACTAATGCTAATCAATTCCAATTTTTATTTTTATGTTTTTAAAACAAGCATAAAAACATGTAAATTCAAATCAAACAAACTGATCTAAATCTATGATTGATTTTTCCAGAATGTAAACTATGCAGTTGTAATCTATGCAAAATTCACTTGAAAACTATGCAAATGTAACCTATGCACATTTTTCATTCATATTCTGAAAATGAGAATTCTAACTATGCAAATTTAATCTATGCAAGAGAATTGTCATACACGAGATGATTCCAAATAAGTGAAAGAACAACAAGGCTATTATCCTTCACTAATGTAATCTAAGGAACCAATCTAGTGTAAGTAAATAAAATTGGGTTAGAATTTCAAAGGTCAAAGTAAAAGCACTCAAAGGCAATTAACACTCAGACATAAAAGCAAAAAGATGCAAAATTATTAAGAGACTAAGACCCCCCTCGAAGTGATGACCAAAGGAAATCAAATTAAGAATTTATCAAAAAAAAAAACTTAAAACACCCAATTAACTTAACAGAGACTGATGGGACTGTAAATGGATCAGGGCAAACTTACATAATCAAGTTATCTGGCTCTAAAATAGAAAATTTTATTTTTTTCAAAAAATTTCCAGCAGTCTGCAGTTTCTATTGGAAAACAGAGCGGATGTGCTTTGTTTTGAACTAAAAACTGCGGAGGTTACTGCACTATCTTTTGCAGAAAACTATGGAGGAAAGGAAAAGCTTGGAAAAATAAATAATCAACTCTCTTTTTTGGGGATTCTTAAAATTTATCTTCCCAACCCGACATAGATAATTCAAAATCAGAAAACTTAAAATTCAAACTGAAAACAAATAAAGAAAACTAAGTTCTATTCCCCAGTGGAGTCGCCATTTTGTTATGCGGATTAATCCCTCTTGCAGACAAGAGTGATCTCCCTAGTATTCAACGAATAGCTAGAAACAAACATCCATTTGGAAACCTTTTTCTCTAGACTAATTGCATTTCAGAATTATTATAAGGAATTTAAGAGGACATGCCCCTACCTTGAAATCCAACGTTCGATCCAGTATTTTATCCAGTGGCTCCAAAGAGACTTCTTCAATAAGTAGAACATGTAATCAAAGACAAGACAAAAGAATCAAAGCATCTATAACAAATAATACTTAAGAAAATATAATACAACTTAATGATCAAGGAGTCTAAGTATTGATGTTATTCAATAAAAATAGGAAAAAATCAATGAGAAAAAGAGATCCATATGTATTATCTTGAATAAAAAGAGTAATCTTACAACCTGATGTCTTGATGTCGTACAGATTTTTCCTGGGGTCCTGAATAATCGTTCCTCCTTTAGTTTGAGAAGCCTTCCTCTCTGAATACCAGCATAGAGTTATGGACACAAGGGTGTGATCATTATCATGCCAACAACAATTTACTAGTGCTGAAAGTATGTACTCTTGGGAATTCTCTTCAACAGTACCTTTATAATTTCAACATCTACAATCTACCAACTACCCTTCAACCTAAAACTTGAGCTCCATGAAGAGGGGGATGGATTCCTCTCATGAAGGTATTTGAGCTCCATGGACCAAGGGATGAGTGGAGGGATAAAGCTCTAACTGATTGCGACTCTAGAAGCTTTGAGTTCAGAGAATATTCGAATAGCTAGGCTTTTACTTTTTCTTTTATTTGACTTTTTACGCGGGTCCGCAGGTAATAGTGGCAAAACATGCAAGGGTTTCTGCAGTTTATAGACCAAGTATCCACGGACCCGCAGGAAAAGGCTAGAAAAAGTGCGGAGGTAGACTTTTAAGGGTTTTACAGAGGCTTTCTCCAATTCCAAGACTTGATTTAGGAACATTAGGGTTTTTGACTTCTAAGGGAACATGATATAGGTGGTGATAGACCCATATGAACATTCAAATGTCATGGTGAAAAAATAACGTGTAACACCCTAGCTTCCTGTGGTTTACAATAATTTGATGTAGTTCTAAGTTCTTTAGAATATCCATCATGTCAAAACCTAGATGGAGATGCTTGAAAGAGTCACATTGGGGTGATTTTTAACCTTTTTCTATATGGGTATCTTGAAATGTAGCTATAGATAGTGATCATATATACCATTCTGCAAACATATATAGAATTTATACAACTAGTGTACCATCAAATTTTAATCCTGAAGGTAGAACACAAAATAGATCCAACCAGCTATTTATAAATGGATCTTCTAAATCCAAGGAGTCATAAGAAACACATGGAAAAGACTCACCCAAAGTATCCAAAACATAAGAAAGAGGATTGCCTTGGGGTTTAGTGGTTGAAAAGCTACAAAAAAAAGATGGCCCTGAGTCAAATTTATAGCCATTGCTTGCACATGAATGTACTGCTCCTACAGGTAAGTCATGAATTTCTGAAACCCAGAAATCTTACCCATATCTAGCCATAAGGCTCACTACAAAAGATCCTCCAATTTCTCTTCCAAGTACCACATAATGTGCCTTGGTCTCCCCTTCATCAAACATGCAATTCTGGCACCTTAGTTTGATTTTCACAAGTAGAGATATTCTCAGGTAGGTATGCATTGATTCAGTAAGCATGTCCGATACAGTTTCTCTTTTCCCTGGTGATTTCGTGGCCAAATTTGAAACAAATGTTTCCGATGACCTTTAGTCTAGCACTGGCCTCACTCCTTCAGAAATGGATATGAGAAGGAATATTCCATAGAATTGGAAGGTACTGAATAGGAGCATAATGATTGCATCTCATCATCATTGCAAACTTCTGGTGGCCTTATGCAGGATCCAGTGAATCGAACCATATTTTTATGTCAAAGTTTTCTTATATTGAACATTTCTTGAGTGGAGTCTCATACCCTGCAAATAGGAATAATACCATCAAGACGCTTCAGGCCATCTTCACAAGTTTTGTGTCCATATTTTGCTGAACCTTTGACAGGGAAAGCACCTCCTATCATGGAATCGCCAGACTTAGTGGCCAGCTGACCCTTTTTGTGAGGAAAACTTTTCAGGGCCTTGCCAACTAGGAATTCACCTGAAAAAGGTTCATATGTTTCTCCTAATCTTGGTTTGGAAAGCTTTGCACTTGTAACATAAATTGATACCTTTTTCCTACAACCATCTGAATTATCACGTACCCTTTGACTCCCTTCAGATGTATTTCTCAAAGACTTCATTGTATCTTGTTCCTCTACTAGTGTGGTATTAGTTGCTTCCAAGTGTGTAGATTTGTAATTGTTTTCATTTTTCTTTTCCATCTTCAATGATACCCACATTTCCAATTGTTTTAACATATTTGTGAAATATTGTTTGTAATCTTCAAATTTCTAACTTGAAAGAATTTTACCTTCAGCCTTCAGTTTTGGCCCCCGAATATTTATCTTGATATCACCCACAAATGGCCAAAGTCATGCTCTAATACCACTGTAATGTTACCAACTAGGAAATGATTAAAATGGTACTGAGTTTAGTGTGTCTTTTTTGTGTATTATTTTGTCAAGCACTGCATGAAAACACTGTAGTAGAAATGAGTTTAATTTTTACTGTTCATATGCAATACACTGGAGAAAAATACAAAATAGACTTCAAAATAAGAATTGTATCATGTATTGAACTCAGACACAAGAAGTAAATTATTGGTATACATAATCACCAGATATACTAGCTAGTACATTGTCACCCAAAACCATTATCTTGCAGACCCAGAAAATATGTGACAACCCTTCATTAATGATCTTGAAATATGATAGGAGAATACAGTGTACCAGAAAGATAGAACCTGATATATTTGCATGGAAGAATTCTCTGCCATAGGAATTCCCAAAACACAGCTTGCACGGGATCAACTACGGTAATGAAACAAGTCAGCGTGTCAATACTCGTCCCCAATAGAAATTGCAGTTTTTTATTGGTGGAATTTCGACCCCCTAAGAAGGATAATGTGACTATTAATGTACTTCTCCAGGATTTATAGGATAATTCCCATGATTTTCTCCCTTCTAGACACCACGAATGGAAATAAATATGTTATCCCAAGCACAAAGCGTCCATATTGAAGGGAAGATACACAACCAACAATAAATTGTATTCAATCCTCCAAAAACCAGAGAAACTCGTTCTTTCTTATCTCTGTTGCTCAGTCCACAATATAGAACAACTCATACTCCAAGGAAGTGATGAGCTTAGCTAGAGGTGGTGAAATCTTGGTCGATTCACTTAAGTACAACTTGACTCCTTGAGGAATAAACTTTGACCTCTTTAATACCACAGACAATATGGCTCACTGCTTGAGGAAACTCAGCCTTTGTAGCTTCACTAGACCTGCATTCAAATTTAACCAAAATGTCAGGAATTTGCAGTAAAGAATTATTATTAGGAATCCAAAAAACCAACAAACAAAAAATCAACCCAGCTAAGGTGGCACTTAGCATCCACTGAAGGATGGAGAGATCTAACTAGGGTGGCAAGAAATCCATCGAAGTTTGGAGGATTCCACTTGAAACCCTCAGATAGAAACTCACTTGAGCCTCTTCTAATGAAAATAAGTTATGACATAATAAAATCAATCGAAAAATCAATCCTCCCTCTTTTTATAATTTCCATTTGAGCCTCCCAAGCTTCTAGATTTTTCCCATTTTTAATATTATTTTATTAGTTGGGGCCATTCTCCCCTAAGTGAATTATTCCTCCATTTTGATTAAATAATATTTGTCGCACTTTCCAAATAATATAATATTTTGTTTCCAAAGTAATATTTTCCTCCCTTTTTTTTTAATAAAATAATGTTTTCTCCATTTTATTAATATTATCACAATTGGGCAAAACTTAGTAATTTCCACACTCTCAAAATTAGGGACATTACATATATGCAACATTCAAGTTTAGTCACGGAAGTGTGTTTAATCTCTCATTATGTAAATCTAGAAATTGTATGTAACTTTTGATAGATTTCTCTAATCTATACTTATTCTCTGAATTTCCTGTATTGGGAATGTTTCTGAAGTTTATTGAGCCACCTTACTAATGAATCTCTAGTCTTGACTATTGTTTTATATATGTATACTGAATCATTGATATTTATTTTTTGGTACAATCATTTGCATGGGAGATTCTTATGGGAAAAAGGCCTAGAGTCCAAAAGTCGAGACCTCATATTAAAGGAGTGGTGGTAGATGGAGTAAATGGAGTAGGTGCAAAAAAGTGGGATACATTACAACAATTTTTGGAGGGTATTGAAGTGAATATCAGGAACTATGGCAGTGAAGGTGAGGGGGGGCTCAATGGTCATTTTGGGTCTGAATTTGTGCAGAAGGTGAAGGTCACTCCCAGTGGATTCGGAGGAGATGATGTTGGAAGATGGTGATTTTCTTGTCCTCTGTGTCTAATATAATGGAATCTAGTACATGTTTTTATTTTCTTATGTTTTTATATTACATAGTAACTACTATATAAAATTTTGAAAAGGTGTGCAAGCTTGGATGGTGATGCAGATAGACTATTTTATTTCTATAATTCATCCCCGGAGAAAAAAGGTGTTGAGCTAATTGATGGTGAGAAAATGTAGACTCTTTTTTCTATTTTAATAAAGCCACCGTTAGATTCTATATATAAATAGGAAAATGTATAAAGTTCACCAGCATTAGGATTAGCTCAAAATCCTTCCAATGAAGAGTGTCATTCCATTACATTGGGCATTATATAGACTGCTTATGCTAATGGAGGCTAACAAGGTACTTGAGGGAAATCGGTTTGGAAGTTATGTTCACTTTCACTAGAGTGAAGTACTTTACATGAGAAGGGTATTGAATATGATATTGGTATCTACTTTGAAGGAAATGGACATGGCACTATTTGGTTTTTTGAGGAATTCTTACTATAGTTGAAAGCATTTGATGAAAATACTTATTCTACATCAACAAGTTTGTTTGACTGTAAATGGGCTCTAGTAATTGAAATATTTCTAGTATTTAGTCTAGTAAATAGAGAATGTGATCATATGAGTAATTTTCATTCATTACACTTCTTTAAATTTATCTTCCAGACTCAGAGTAGAGGAGGGTTGTTCAAAGATTTCTGGCCATCAGTGGTTTGATTAATCAAGCAGTCGGGGATGCATTGAGTGTCTTGTTTTTGGTAGAGGTAATTCTTCACTCTATGGGATGGTCCATTCAAACATGCAATACACTATATCTAGCCATCTGAGTAGACAATTGAAGGTTTTTTTCTTATGTTTATTATTATTTTGTTCATATATATATATATATATATATATATATATATATTTCACTTTATATATTTATCTCTTATTTGTCTTGGACTCATTGTGGTCTTTCACATAAGGAACTATCTTTTGTTATCTGAAATTTTCTTCATACAACTATTATAGTTAGCACTGTTTGAGAAGTAGAATGTTCTGAATACATTTAAGTGATTTTGTTAACTTATATTAGTTTAGATATTTTTATTATTATGTTTTTTCTTTGTGATAACATATGTTTTTATAGAGCAACTATACTAGTTTTCCTATTCGTTGTGGCAAAAGGGAGCTGAGTGTCGTTTATAATAAGCAGTTCAATGCTTCTACCACTGGAATCATAGGTGAAACTGAATGAATGTCATGTTGATTATCTTGTTCATTATGTAAATGTGATGGTGGTTGTAGCTCCCTCAGAGACCAGGTATTATTTTAAATTCCACTTAAGCAAATTTGTGAAATATCATATTTTCCATGTTTTTAGTATTTTATTTTACTTCATCCTTCTTATGTCAGTTTATTATGGTTTTTGGAGAAGGGAAATTTATGATTGGATATATTTTGAAATCAATAATTTAAACCATGTTTGAAATTAAGGTGGTTCCATTTCTTGGGAGTTTTAATGTTGAGGAAGCAGGGGGTTGTAATTATACTTCCAAGGTTCAAGTTTTCTTTGTCGATACAAATCAACAATTTAACGATTCAATCACTTCCTTACCCGCCATATTAAAAAGAGGAAATATTTTCTCAAACATAAGAAACTGTAATGAAATATTAGTGATATTACAACAGATGACTCTTCAGAAGAATTGCTAATTGTAAGTGCAAATGGGTGTGGCAAACTATCAGTGGAACGGAGTAAAGGGAGGAGAAATTTGTGATAGTTTCTCAACCATCATATTTGGAGCAAACCCTTTACTTGGAGGAAATATTAAGAGGGAAAGTTATTAACAACTGATAATTTTGAAAAGCTGCATGTTACTTTACTCATTTTAATTTGGATACAAGAAAATACTTGTGAGTAATGATATCTCTACAGATGGAATTTTTACCTGTCTACAAAATATGCTATATTGTATACATATCTTTGAATATTGTTTTGTTCTTAATTGAGAAAAATAAAATGTTCAAATTAGATCAAAGGTATGTTCGAAATATACTTTTCTTGTATTTATTCTTCAGAGCCTTAAGATATTATAAACATTGAAAGCACACATGAAAGTTAGAATAGTTAAAATTGAACACAATTAAACTCACCCATTTTGTGAGCCTTCTTCTCTTTTAAGTTGAAGTCTAGCATAAGTGAACTTCATCATGTGCAGACATCATAAGGTATGCACAGGTATGCTGAAATTCTTGTTCGGTCAGTTCCACTTTGTTAGCTTTCCTATTTGAAGATTTTTTTGCATGCGTTTACCAGGATTGTGGACATTTTAAGCATGGAAAATCAGTAGTATGTGATACTCCCAGTGTTGTCGACATTTTAAGCATTGAAAATCTTCCAACAACAATGTGATAAATATTTTTTCTCATATTATTGCATGGGAGAAAAGTCCTAAAGGAACTATTAGGATATTTCCCCAAAAGGGTGATGTTTGGGCCCTGTACAAAGTGGAATAATTCTTGGACCGAAATACACTCCTCCAGAAATTAAATGTAAGTATGAAATGGTAGAAATTGAAAATGACTTGTGGAAGAGGTTGGAGTGAGTATAGTTCCTCTTATCAGGATTGATGGTTTCAAGTGTATGTATCAGAGTAAGCACATGATTAGCTTGGTTCCAAGGAAGGATTTTCTTATATTTTCTCATCAGGTTCCAACAAAGAGAATTTTGGGTGAAGAAGCCAAAAATTTACCCCAAAATCATTCTGATTTGGACCCTGCTGTAACTCCTGAAGATGAATTCAAGGCAACTTGATCACTTTGATTTTTAATTAAGACTTCAACCTTCGTGTTTTCCGGGTGTAATTTATATATGTGGCATACCATATTCTTTTTATTGCCATGCAATAGGATTAAATCGAGCTTTCAAACCCACACATGAATTCTTTGGAAGTGTAATTTCATAGCCGATTGTTATCATTGGTTACATTGAATGACCAAGCAGATGCTGGTTGTGCACTAACCTTATATTCTTGATCCAGGTGGATATTGGTGGCAACCCACCTATTCCATTTGGACCCCCACCACCAGTTCTTCCAGTCTTTCAGTTTTAGCACAACTTACTATTTTTAGCAGTTTTTCGGGTCCTGAACTTCCGGAGCCGTTTTGAGACCCTAATGATTCAGGTGGATATTTGTGGCCACCCACCTATTCCATTTGAACCCCCACCATTGGTTCTTTAATTTTTTCAGTTTCACCACAACTTACTATTATTAGCAATTTTTCAGGTCTTGAACTTTCAGAGCCATCTTGAGGCCCTAAACGACGTTTTTTGGGAAAAACAGAAGAAACATGGAAAATCCTTCCATTTCTCTCATTTAAAAAGTTGTAGTCCTTGGACAGATCTTTCTAACGAGGTATATAGCATGCCAAATGGAGATCATATGCTAAATTTATGTCTCTAGGAAGATGTACTAATTTACCCAAACGAGGCCCATAGTTTTGGCGTTTCATCTCCTAGGTTTAGGTTTTTGGATGTTTAGGGTTTTCCATTGTTTCTAAACAATAAATAGGCCTTCGAGCCTGATTGTAACACATTTGAGAGGCTTTCATCTGCCACATCTCTTCTCGGAGATAAGTTACCAGCGCCCTAGCTAGTTTATTTCCATTCTGTCTGTAAGCATATTTCAGTTATTTTTTATTAATGAAATCAAGTTTTATTTTTGCTGCATCTATGTTTTTATGTTTATTTCTGTATTTTATTATGTTCCTGCATAAATCCAAATCAGTGGTATCATATCGGTCTGCTCCTTATCTGTTTTTCTTTGCATGTCCTCAATGAGGTCAGGGTATAAGGACTTAGGGATCAATCTAGTTGAACCTTTACCAGATCAACCTCACAAAACCTGACGAGCTCCCATGGTAAAAGAAAAGAGAGATGAGGGAGGAGGATATCATATCAAAATATTGCTCAAGGAGGCCCTCGATGAACAGGGGAATGCAGTGATAGATAACTTTTCTGAGATCCTTCAAGAGTTGCCCACCGGTAGCACATCTACATCCAACAACCACTCTCGAGGTGCCATTCCTTTCAAGATAAAATTCAAATTTGACATTCCTGTATTTGAAGGCTAGATAGATGTAAAATTGATAGATAGATGGTTGAATTTTTTGGAAGGTTATTTCTCAACCCATGATTTCTTCGATTGAGAAAGGATTATTTTTCACTCCTCAAAGTCGCCCCCCATGTCAAAGTCTGGTGGGAAACCTACTGTGAGCAAAAGGACGAGAGGGAACACTCTTTGTTCTCAACCGCATCCACTTGGGATTTGTTTTGAGATGGCATCAATAAACAATATTATCCCATGCAGAGATATGAGGACAAATACATCCAATGGACCATGCTACAGCAGCAAAGGGATCAAGATGTGCACGAAATGACGAATCTATTCCATACCCTACGCACAAATTTGGGTATTAAATATTCAGAGAGACATTTGGTGCTCAAGTACTGCAGTGGTTTGCACATATACATTAAGGAGGAAGTGGATTTCCTTGACATTACCTCGCTTGGCACAGGATATCGCTACGCCATCAAGATCGAGTAGAAATTTAAGAAGAATAAGCGAGACTTTGGATCTGTGAATCTGAAGCTAGGGAAAGGCACCCCCAAACCATAGAACAGGGCCAAATCCAAAGTAGGGCGACTCAGAACAACACCACAAATCCAAATAAGGACACAGGGGAGTGGTGTAAATTTCATAACAACCCCACTCATAGCACAAACGAGTGTCGAGCCAAACAATCATTAATGGTCGAACTGAAGGCACCCAAATTAGATGCATGTCCTGATTCTGAGTCAAAACTAGACAAGGGCGATGAAAAAGGGAAGCAGATCATTGATGTGGATCTCAGTGCCATTGTTTCCATCACCATGCTCTAGAGGGAGGATCCTGAGGATCTAGAGGAGGGGTAGCACCTCTTCCATTCACATATGTGGGTGAAGGGCTCTCCACTGCAATTTCTTGTCAATAGTGGAAGCCAAAAGAACCTCATTTCAACAGAGTTCGCGAAGCGGCTTGCCCTATCGACCACAACACACCCAAAACGGTATACCACTAGGTAGCTTCACTAAGGAAGAGATATTTGTGTCTGCCAGTAGTATCTCCTTCCATACAACATCAAGCCATTCATGGATGAGGTATTGTGTGATGTTTCTCCTCTTGATGTGTCTGATGTATTATTGGGCCAACCATACTTGTGGAAGTGACATGTTGTGTATGAGTGTAGGCCTTGTGCTGTTATTATTACTTTGGGAAATAATTTGTACAAGATACCAGAGGTAGTATTGCCTCCTACCATCTCTTTGACTATTGCAAAACAACGTAGTAAGATTGTTTCCAAAACCAAGAATTTTGTTTTTCACTGCAATTAACCCACAGGGCAAGAAGAATATTATGGCCATAGCCTCGAAATAGGGCTCCCCTGCACAGCAGAAGTAGAAGGAAAAATTCATGGAGGAATGCGAGGACATTTTCTCCTCACCCATAAAGTTTCCTCTACACTATTAGGTCAAGCACTCCATTGATCTAACCCTAGGCATGCCGCTACCTGATGTTGTCATACCTCATGCAGCCACATAGAAAGAATCCACATATATAATGTCTGAGGCTGATAAAGAAACCAAATTTATTAAACGCATCCAATATGTCTGCCAGCAGGTCCATGACATCTTCAACAAATCCAACACCAAGCTCAACAGAATTTGCCTCATCTCATGGAGGAACTCAATGCAATGGGGATCATTGATTCCTAAGGGGGGAGGAATGATCCAGGTGTATATTGGAGGCCACCTACCTATTCCATTTGGACCCCCACCATCAATTCTTTCAGTCTTTTAGTTTCAGGACATCTTACTATTTTTAGCATTTTTTTGGGTCCTGAAGTTTCGGAGTTGTTTTCAGGCCCTAATGATCTAGGTGTATATTGGTGGTCACCCACCTATTCCATTTGAACCCCTACCATCAATTCTTTTATTTTTTTAGTTTCAGCACAACTTACTATTTTTAGCAATTTTTTGAATCCTGAACTTTCGGAGCAATTTTGAGGCCCTAAACGATGGTTTTTGGGAAAATTGGATAGATATTTCTAACAAGGTATAGAGAACATCAAATGGAGATCATATGCCAAAGTTCGTCCCGAGGAAGTTTGTGTATCGATTTACCCAAACTTGGGCCCATAGCTTTGGCGCTTCATCTCCTAGGGTTAGGTTTTTGGATGTTTTGGGTTTTCCATTGTTTCTCAACAATAAAGAGGCCTTCGAGCCTCATTATAACACAGTTCAAAGGCCTATAGCCACCACATATCTTCTCAGAGATAAGCTACTAACGCCCTAGCTAGTTTATTTCCATTTTTTCTGTAAGCATATTTCAGTTATTTGTTATTAATGAAATGAAGTTTTATTTCTGCTACATCTCTGTGTTTATGTCTATTTATATATTTTATTGCGTTCCTGCATAAATAAAAATCACTTATAGGGTGCAAGTTAAATATTAGGACACTGTTTATTCTCATTTTTATTGTTACTAACAGGAATGATAATAGTATTGGATTATCTAACTTGCTGAAAAAAGTTTAGGGATAGATAGGAGGATGCCTATGTCAATTTCTCTGTACCTCTCTTTATTTGATGTGAAAAATTCCTTGAAAATATTAATATTGCTAGAATACATGAAAAGTGGAAACATGCTAAACATAAACCATTCAAAATTTGTGACAAGATATTAAAGGCTTGTGATAATTCTAGTTACTTTTTTTTGTTTGAATAGTTAATCAGTTTGTAAATTATTATATATTAGCTTATTGTGTGAGTCATGCTACATGGGTGTGATGGGTTTTGCAACAAGTTAGATAATCCAATACAGTTATCATTCCTATTAGTAACATGTCACACCCATGTAGCATGACTCATGTTAGTAACCTGTCACACCCATGTAGGAATGATAATTGTATTGGATTATCTAACTTGCTGCAAAAAGTTTGGGGATAGATAGGCAGGGATATACATTGAGCTTTGTTGCAAAATGTTTAGGGATAGATAGACAGGGATAATTTAGATGGGTGTGACATTGAGCTAACTGTATTGAGTTTTTGTATCAGGTTAAAAATATGGGTTGCATGATTTTAGATTTTATAAAGATTATGCCATTATGTGTCAAGCATTTTTTTTAAATCGATGCCTATATATGCAATTTCAAGGACTACCACAACTCCACATTATTCTTTAAAGGGTGCTTGTTCAATGGAAGAGCACCTACAGGAGGTAGGTGGTTTGATTCCACTATGTCCTAATATGAATTAATCAATAACATTGTAGTTTATTTTTAATTAAATACTTTTAATATTGGTTTGTTTCAATGGTGAGATATTTTTCTAGATTCATTATTTTATATTATCTCTAAAGAGACAAAATGATGATGTATTGTCTTTGAATGTAATTTTTTATTGTCTCTATAGAGACAATAGTTTTGGTCAAAGACATTATCTGTTTAAAGACAATATGTCTTTAATCCAAATTATTGACTTTAGAGAGACAAAAATGAAATTGTCTCCGGAGAGAAAAATGAAATTGTCTCTCTACAGACAAAAAAATATTGTGTTATATATTGTCTTTATGGAGACAATATTTTAAGCAATTTAATTTGAGACACCCGGTAAAAAAACATATTTAAGACAATACACAAGTTTTTTTGTCTGAAGTTAAGACAATTTACTAAAAAATTGTCTTAAATATTGTCTTAAAATCCCCTTTATATTGTAGTGAAAAAGAAAATATTTCTGAACTCATTAAAAGTGTGACTACTCTAAGAGTCTAATTGACCCACGAAAATAGAGTCATAGATGTCAAATGATATCTTTTTGTCTTTCTTGACTTTACCATATCCGGTTCTATAGATCCCAATAGTGGTTTTTTCAAGAAGAAAAAACGAAAAATTCTATTATCAATAAAAGTAGTTATATGGTTCGTGGGATTTGTAAACTTAATTAGTTGTTTAATGCTTCTGAAATGGGTTACAGTTAAGCTTAAATCAGAATTTACTTCAGGCTCAGAATTAGAATGAAAAAATTGTTTCTATGCTCATCATATTTTGTAGAGGAGTAAGAGATCAACCCATGGGAACAGAGGACTGCGAAAGAGAAGACTAAAACCCCATGGTAAATACCTGCACAAAACAAAGGCCTAAATAGGAAACAAAAACCCATAGCAAATACCTGCACAAACAAAAATACCAAAATAAGAAGAAAAAAAACACCATCCTTCGAAGAAGAAATCACGAGAGCTGCGAACATCAACATCAAGAAGGATGGAGAAAAAGATCTTTTACTGCAAAGCACTACATCCCATTTTGTAAAGGGATTCGACAATCTGGTTTTTCTTCTGGTATACTTGGGATAACTTGATGCACTTGAACAAGCGAATCAGGTCCCTAATATGAATCATCCAATTGCATAAAGCCTGGCCCAAAGGAGGTTCGCCCTTGCACCCAGTCTTCTATAAGAGATTTAGAGTCCTTGCAATCTCCAATGTCCATCTCTGTAATTTCCAACCATGAAGCACCTCTATAAGAGATTTAGAGTCCCCTGCAAGCTCCATCTTGCAATTTCCAGCCATGAAGCGCATCGAAGACCTCCCCCATAGAGCAACCGACTCAAATCGCAGTTACCAGGCCTAGAATTCGATGTTTTGTGGAACGTTGTTTTGTTTTTGTTTTAATTTTACAAGGTCCTAAAATTTTGTATTTGACTTCATGTATTTAAGTTATTAATCAAAAATCTTGTATTAGTTAAATTACAGTCAGATTTTATTATGTAGAAAAGGCCAGTAGTCACTATCTTATATCTAAAGATTTGCAAAATCCTTTCAGAATTTTATTTTATAACTTTAATTGGTTTTTATCTTTGTACTTTTATTCACTTTTAAGAGATAAACTTAAACTTTTCTTCAAATTTAAGAGATAAACTCATACTCAAACTTTTACGATGACAATGCAATTGGAACCAAATATTTATTCCTTTAATTATTATAGGGCATCGTCTGACTATGATGATTCGCTGTGATCAGTAGTGATTAAATCGATTCAGTCACGCCAAAAGAGCTTCTGCTTTATTTTCATATTTGAAACCATTAGACTTTTTTTTTTTTAAAGAAGAAAAAACGTTGTTATATTATTAACAATACATAAACCAGATACATTTATCACCAAGCCAGAGCTTGCAATTTTCCAGATAAGAGCATGATATGAATCACCAGCAAGTGCCTTCCATCAAGAAGCATCAAAATGGAAAAACATAATCCATATGTATACATATAAACCATGTGAGCCTTATATCCAATTCATGAGAAAACTGTGCCAAAAAAACCAGATCATGTCAACATATAGATATCGGCCTCTATGTCAAATAACCTTGTATAGATAGATAGGGCCAAAGAGTAAAATGTCGATCTCTTGTTGGCAAAAAAACATCATATAGGTTCGGATAATTAAGAAAAAAACATATAAAATGCTCCAATATGAAAAAAACAGGAAGATATGGAAGCAAGATGTTAAAGGCAGAAACATGATAAATCCGACTCGCTTGAAAGTGTTAGGCTTGCTTGTTGCAGATCCATGTATGAGAAAATTATGGTAGTTGAAATACTAGTGAATCCACTAAACTCCAACCCCTGTAATGTGTGATCTGAATATCTACAAAAGGTGTCAATAGTCCCTTTTTGGACAATGAATCAACACGCGTGTTGCTTTCTCTATATATATATGAAGCAGAGTGTAGGATTGGAACTTTCTAAGAAGATACTTTATCCGCTGGATCCACCCAAACAAATTCAGACAATTCATCCTATAGCTACCATTGATTCTATCTATAGTGTATTTAGAGTGTCCGTAAATATGAATAGAGGATAAATTGAGATGATAAGCAATCAAGATCCCACTCCATAATGCTATAATCTCTTCCTTGTTGTTTGAACCAACACCCCCATTCCAAAAAATATGATATCGCTCTTTGTCCTCGAGCTTAATCCAAGCTCCACAGCCACATATCCCATCCTTATGCACCCCATGAAAGTATATCGTAGGGAGGTCAATATGGTGAGGACGGTTCTAGATAGATAGATCCACGATGCCATGAGAAATCAGTGAACGATCATTTATCCAAAGCATAATGTTTCCGAGAGTCCTGGTTTGACTTGTGGGAAAATCATCAAAGATAATACGATTCCAGGCGCACTAGATTTCCCAGAAAACATAAAAGGGCATAGATTTGTAGGTACTGTTTGAAGCCCCCCATACCATGATATTTTGAATGCAATCAACAAGCCTCCAAGATAGGTCCCCCAGAAAAACAGTAAAACGCTACCATATAGCAAGAGAGAAGGTGAAAAAGAAAAAAAGGTGGGTAGCAGTCTCCTCATGATGAAGGAAAAATGGGAATATACCAGGCCCCTGAAAACCCTGCTTCCTAAGAACCTCCCAAGTAAGAACTTTGTTTTTCCAAAGAAGCCACCCAAAAAAAAATATCTTAGTGGGGATATTCAGTTTCCATGCAGCATGAAAAGGAGACAATGATGCGTCGGGTATCAGCTCTTTAATTTGGTGCTCACAAATATCCTTGACAAGTAAACCACCTTTATGGTTTTTCCCACCCCAAACCAATACATTGCCTTCTCCTTCGAAAAATAATCCTACGGACTGTAAACAATTTTTAAGACTTTCCCACATGTTTGCCTCCCTTCCCTGCAAACCTAACATCTCTGTTGTTTTCCAAATAGGGGCCCCTAAATTGATATGAGATGGGAAAGGAAGAATATACCTCTGTGATTAAGTCTATGCAACATGCATGGATCAATTCGAAGAGTACCCTCCAGACCCAAGAATCGATCAACGCCAAGAAAAATTTTCTATCCGTTCCCAAAATTCCAAACCAACCTCTGTCCCAGAATATGTATCATTTTTGTGAAGCTGTGCCATATCAGAGACGCATTTTTCTGTTCGTTCCCAAAATTCCAAACCAACCTCCGTCCTAGAATATGTATCACTTTTGTGAAGCTGTGCCAGATCAGAGACACATTTTTAATAGTCCACGAGTATCCCTAATACAGAGAATGAATAGGGTATCCATCAACATATTTGTGGTATATAATTTTAGACCATACCCCTTCTCCCTTCAAAGCCCTCCACAAAGATTTTACCAGCAGCGCATTTGTAAAATCTCTCAGGTTCAAAATACCCCAACCCCCAAATATTTTTAGAATGGAGATGTGTGACAGTTTGCCAAGATTTATTTTCCTGTGATCCGTGGCTCCTGCCCATAGAAAATTTGCAATGATAACATTGATTTTGTCCACCGTGAACACCGGGAGATAATACAAGTGATTCCAATAGACCACAAATTGGGATAAACTGCTTGTACCATAATGTATCTGCCACCAAGTGATAACGACTTGTTTTTCCACTTCAAGATCTTTTTTTTTTTAATTTATCAATCAACCAGGACCAGTCTCTAATCTTGTATGCACATGTTTTGAGTCTAAAACCAAGATACGTAAATCCCATCATAATATGATTCTTGTGAGCCTCCATAAACTCAACTATGAATTTGATTTCATCCGCGTCTCCTATGTCATATATTAAGAAGGATTTATCTCTATTAATGCATATCCCAGTAGCTGCTCCAAAACGGATGAGAATAAAGTGCAAATAGAACCATGATTTCTAATAAGTTTCCCAAAAAACAGCAGATCATCCACAAACGAGTGAGTAATTCATACCGAGGGAGAGAAGGCAAGGCCTGAAACCTTCATTTTTTTCCATATTCAAAAGGTTACTAAAGCCATCCATTATAAGAATGAAGATAAGCAGAGATAACGCATAGCCCTGTCGTAACCCCCTTTTAGCCAAGAAGAAGTCCATCGGCAAACCATTAATCAAAACAACATATCTTACATAAGATATACATGCCATTATCCATCTGATAGATTGCATTGATAGTCCCACCTTAAGAAGAATTAGTCTAATAAAAGACCAATCAGTTGAATCAAACACCTTGTGAATATCAATCTTCATGACAACTGCCTCCTTTTTATATTCATGAATGGTATGCAATTCCTCCTGTGTGATAGCCACATCAACATGTATTGACCTACCTTTTAAGAATCCATATTGTTCCTTTGATATGAAAGAAGATAAAGTCCCTCAGATTCTATTGGCAATAATTTTAGAGGTAATCTTATACACCACATTGCATAAAGCAATTGGAATAAAATTAGTAAAAAGAGTAGGATCAGAAATCTTGGGAATAATGGTCAGAAAGTTGGAATTCATATCACTAGGTACAAGCCCCAACACTCTAACCTTCTCAACCACTGCAAGCAGATCATCCTCCAACATTTCATAGAAGTGGAGATAAAATTTGGCTGGCCAACCGTCCGGTCTAGGACTTCTATCATAAGAAAACGATTTTAAAACAACTTCAATTTCCCCTTTTGTTATGGCCGCCTCCAAGATATTATTTGCATCTTGGTCGAAAATGTGGGGAAAATGCTCAAGAACCCAAATTTGGCATTGATGATCAATCTCCATGTCTGCTTTATAAAAATCATTGAAGTATTTGAGCGCCTCTAACTGTATGTCCTCTGTTGTGTGTTTCATTGATCCATTCGCAGCCTTTATCCCCCATATAGAATTTTTATTTCTACATCCATTTGCACATTTATGAAAAAACTTTGTGTTCAAGTCTCCTCCCTTCAGCCATTGGATTCTACTTTTAAGCTTCCATGTTGTTTCCTGCATTTTTAAAATCTCTGGTTTCCGTGCTTCCAACATATCAAGTCTAGAATAAATTTGTGAATCTAGAGGAGCATCCAACATCTCCAAATAAATTTGTGATACTTTCCCTTTAATGTCCAACAGCTCCAACCATAAAGCCTCGGTCTTCTTCTTTTTCCATTTCTTCACAATAGTCTTAAGACGTCTAATTTTGGATGCAAACTTTACCCATCCCACTTGACCGACACCATAATCCTCCATCCTCCAGAAGTCAACCACGAGACTGTTAAAAGAGGGGTCATGTAGCCAAACGCGGTTGAATTTGAAAGGCATCCCGACCACCTTGGGTTCATGGCGCCAAGAAAGAGTGACAACCATATGATCAGATAGGGTAGAAGAAATCACAAAAGTCTGAATATTCCCTAGAATCCAGAAGAGTGAAATATTTATCATAGCACGGTCAAATCGTTTGCTAATGAAATCATTCCCAATGCATATATTCATCTAGATTGGGACCAAAGGAGAAGGCTTAACGTCTTCCATCCTTGAATCATAGAAGATTTTCCCTATTTTGTCAAGAAGTGGATCCAACCGCAATCTTGTCCCCCACAATTCATCAATAGCTAGCGTCGAGTTGAAATCTCTCATTACCATAAGATTTGCCATACTTTGGATCCCAAATTGATTCATCCTCTCCTAGAAAGATACTCGATTATGACAGGGAGCATATAAGTTTATAAGAGAAATCGGTTCTGAGACCCCTCTGAAGGATCCATGTAAAAAAATTCCTCCAAAGAATTTGTAAGCCTTAAAGCTGACCATCAGCGGGTCCCAAATAACCAGCATACCACCCGCCTGACCATTTGCATCTACTCCGACAACATGCCACCCAGGATGAATGCGCCGCAAAGAACCAATGGCAATATCAAGTACACATAGAGTTTCTTGGAGAAATACCACACAGGGTTGTAATTCGAAAAGCATCTCTCGTAGGCATAGAAGCTTTGAGGGGTCACCTATCCCCCTAATGTTAAGGGAGAAGACCGACATCATTTGGAACCAACATCAGGGTTGTGTGCTGTAAGGGCCCGAAAATCATTAGAAGCAGAAATAGGGACATCCCGCAAGTCATAAAATTCCCCCTGGAATAATGATTTGGTCTTTAGGTGGCCATGAAAGTGTCTGGTTTTGATCTTCGAAATCTTCCTAACAGTGATATTAGATGTAGATTCAGGGGATATAATAGGCTGAGGATCCAGAGGACCATTGTCAAAGACAGTAAGGGCTGCCATATCCAGCATTGGATTACCCAGCAGGGAGTCAAGGTCACTCCCCAGAGCATTCTTCGAAGAGTCCGGAAACTCGGCCCGTTCCGGTTCATGAGAGGATAATGGGGAAGCCCATTCCAGAGGGGGCATCGAGGGGGAAACAGCCAAAGGCTCAGAGGGGAGTGGACAGGGAGACTGTGCAAGTCTTTTATCAGAGAAAAAAGTGCCATGTGAGTCATCAATAAGTCCATCCGGGTGCGGAGAAGTTGTTTTATAGGAGTGAGGGGAGAGAGCTTCATTACTATGAGTCATAACAACAGAAATAGGAACAAAAATATCCAATGTAGGTGGAAATTTAGATGCATCCAAATCCGATGAGATAGATCTATCACTATCAAATGAAGGGGGAGTCGACTTACCCAAATGGTCAGAACCTGTAGAATGTGCTGACACCTTCCCATGATGACGACCATAAGAATTTTCTCTGGGACGTCCCTTCTTCCGACGTCCCTTCTTCCTGTGCCTTATAGGACAAGATCTCCATAGATGTCTCGTGTGGTGGCATATGAGACAGCGGAAAGGCACCCCAATAGTCCACCGTCTGTTGATGGATGTGCTGCCCCCAAATCAAATCGACGTCACTCGAAACCATTAAACTTTGAATTGTCTACAGACCAGACAAAGATGCCTTGTAATTGCCCCTTCTGCTTCAGCATCTTGCATACCTGAAAGAACGAACCCATGATCGGGCAAGAGACCTCTAGCGCCCTTCTCTGTACTAAAACTAACCAGTATTCTCCCTCCCTTGTACTGAGACACTTGAGCCTGAGTATTGTAGTGTTGGATGAACTGAGAAACCGTGGTGCTGGAATCGTAGGCATAGAACTGGAAGTTAATGTAGTCTATCACGTGCCTGTATTTGGCCCATAACGCTTTGTAATGGGACTGAACCTTCCTGTCGTCTTCGAAGGGAGTGATGGAGGCGAAGGAGATGACTTTTCTCTGCTTTAACCACGTGATCAACTGCCCCATGTGTTGAAAACATTAAAGTCACCTACAAACCCCGTGCAGGTAGAAACAGAGTCCAACAGGGGTAGCAGAAGTTTGAGTGCACACCTATGTGCATTTAACAGAGTTTAAGTGGAGCTGTAAGGAGAAAACTAAAATTTTTATGGCCGCAGCCGACTTTGGAAAGGAATTGAAGAGAATTGTGGTTCAACCACACAACAACAATTTTATTAAAGAGAAGTCTTATTGGGCTTTTAAAGCCCTCACCAACCAAACAGAAAGAGTTTTATTCCCGTGCCAGTGTTTTGTTTTAAACTGGACGCGAAGTGTCTTGTTGATATGAAGTCTCGATGCGATGCAATGTTGTGATATCGCACATCACACATTGCAACGGACAAAGTTTATGTCACCACAAATGTCACTGCTGATGTTGCGATGCAATGTGGTCCCTACCACGATTGCACATCGCAACATCGCAACACAACCAATTCCACCATCCGCAAATGTTTCCGTCGAATATTTCTTGCAATGCGATGCGCCGATGCGATGTGGTCCCCACGTCGCAACATTGCACATCGCAATATCGCTCATCACCAAAGTCCAAAGTCCATTCTGCCAAACTATCCTTCCACCGAAGCGCCGATGTGATGTGGTCCCACTGTCTAAGGCCACGTGGACCAATCGCGTTGTTTCACGTTCATTTTTTCCATGACGTCACTTCCATCTTTTGGTACGTGAAGATTTTATGGAATCCTCTTCAGTTTTGATTTGAGTTCCGATGGAGCCCAACACAAGCCAATCAGAATGCGTTCGCGCAAGTTTCAGCCTCGCTGACGTAGGGGTGATTTGTTACACGAAAAGAATGCAATCAAGTTCAATTTTTGTTTTAACTCCGCATGTGTATTAAGGTTTGCACATATCCACAGTGCAACTGTTGTCGATCTAAAATCAATGGTTTACGGGAGCATGAATTTGCGCAGAGGTTAACAGGAGGGGTGCCTCTGCAGTTGACCGAACGATCATATGTTGACCAGAGATCAACGGTGGAGAATCAATGCGGTAGCACAACAAAGATTTATTGTACCTGTAGAGGAGTGCCTCCGCAGGGACCCACAGAAAGGGTTTCACCAATATATTTCATTGTTTTATGTTTTAAAAATGTTGCACCATATAAAAGAAAAGCCAGTAGGCTTATTGTAACAAGTTAGAAGACTGTGTGTTGTTTGTTTTGTAATGCTCGAAGGCAGAAAGAGAGACAAAGAGACAAGATTGAAATGCTGTGTCTGAAGCAGCTAAACCATTGTGAAACCAGAACTTAGTTCTGAAGATAGAATCTCTATTTTGTAATAGTTTTTTTTTGTTAATGAAATAGAAAAATTTTGTCATCTCTATCCAGCGTTCGAAATTTTCATATTGAATCTATGTGTTGTAAGAGGAGACTATTTGTTCTCCCTGTATGTTCGGAATATTCATAAATTCCAACACCATGCAATTTACAAACGTGTTATAGTCGGCCGCAAAATGTTCGTAGTCGAAGTCGATGCCGTCGAGATGGTATTCTTTCATTATCTTCGACAGCACGTGACAGCGTTGCTTACCCACGAAGACGCCGACGATGGCTTGAATTGGATTGGGTGACCGTTGCCTACGCTATCCCCGGCTAGGCTTAGCCCGACCTTCACGTTTTTGTGTTGGGCCTTTATGGCCTGCACGGCGGGTGTCCCAGAAAATGTTGAATTTTCCGTTTGTGGGAGTTGGGGAAGCGGATTCCGTCGTGTAATCGATGGTGAATGAGAGAATGAAGTGGACCTCCACGGTTGGATTGATGGGCACATTTGAAAATTTCACGCCGTTGCCTAAGGCGCCTATGTATTCCTTGAAGATGTGGCCGTTAGCACCTGCACACAGATGCACAAAAACAGAAAAAAGTTATAGTATTCTTTAACATTTTCATAAACAAAACAAGTTTAAGCAATTCCTGAGAGTATATATGGATTCCAAAAGCGCACCCATACCCATAGCGATTGGAAGCAGATTATGCAGCTAAAAAACAATAGCGAAAAGTTTACACATCTCCATGGAGGCCATTACTACACGCATCAACTGCACTGAATTGATCGATATTGTGATCACTCCAAACAATACCAGATTGATTTATATTGTGATATCATACTAAGTCGCTTTGATCAAAACTTTGATGTTAGTGATAGAAAAAGTGTCATGCAGGTAAGGTCAACTAGGATTCAGGATTTATGGTATGACTAATTGAACCAATAAGATGGGGCTGGATAATCTGCGGAAAATTCTAGAATTTCGTGACTGAATGATTCCTTAATAAGTTCACAGATACAGTTCTGGGAAATTTTTCAGTGCAAAGTTTCCACGTGAAAGATTCAACATATTTAAAATGCAATACTTGGATTTAAAATGCGGGATGACCCTTTTCAGTGAAAGATTTATTTATTTATATATTTATTAGAATCATAAATTTGAAATATGAAATTTGTATTAAGTATTGAATTTATTTATATATTTTAGAAAGATAAAATTATAATTTTATGAAAAATTTTACTATTAATTAAAAAGAATTATTTTATTTAATAAATTTAAATTTAGTTTATGGGATATATGAAATTTGCATAAAGTATTGAATTTATTTAAATATTTTAGAAAGATAAAATTATAATTTTATGAAAAATTTTATTATTAATTAAAAAAAAATTATTTTATCTAATAAATTTAAATTTAGTTTATGGGATAGAACAAATTTTGATAATTTTTTTTTGTTAAGATATTTCATGGTACAAATTTATGTCATTAGTTTGAAACTATGTGAGAAAAAATTTAACCATGCTTAAGATTGTTGTGCCTAGCAATGATCTTAAGACTCACATAACCAAGCTAAAAAAAACTCTTACCATGTTAAAAGTTGATGTAACCCAAACCAAATACCATATCAAAAGGTTGGTGTGACCACAATGTCCAAATAATTTTTAATCATTTAAATATTACTAAAACCCTATATTAAAATTACCAAACATTTTAAAACTCTAATAACCTCATTAAAAAAATCATTTTAAAACTCACATCAACTAATAAAAAACATTTTAAGACTCACATAACCTTGAAAAATTAACTCAATAAATAAATTAGGATTATTAAAAAATAATTTTCAAAAATATACTTTGTCCATCTATTAATTCACTCACTTTCATGAATAAAACATGACTGGTACGTTCGAGAGTTGTCCAATAAGAAGAAGTTGATGGAATGTATCTGCCGCAGACTGAAGATCCATAGTGGGTTAGGGCTCTGGCGTTTCCGTGATCGCGTGTTCCTTTTCTGGGAATTGAATTGAACGAAGCAGAATTCAAAATAAATTCCCACGATAAACCCCGTCGGCATGCGAGCGTTAGCTGGAGATATCGGAAGGCCACGAAAAAAATAGTAGTAATGACTTGGTGAGAAAAACACTCTTTTAGTAAGAATGACCTTCCTCTTCTCTTCGTTATATATGTATGAGAATATAATATTATCATATTTTTTAAGGTAATAAAACTTATTATAATTGAGTAGTTAAAAGTTATTGAGATTATCATTTAGTGTTTTATGGGAAGCTATTTCTCATCTCAATATGGGGAGATGTTGTTATATACTACCAATTACATTTAGAAATAATAAAATAAGATGTATATTAATGAATTAAAATATTAATAATGAAAAATATCAAAATGATTTATAAAAATTTAAAAAATTATTTTGATGTTTTCCATAAATAAAATATTTTAATCTCTATCTTAATTTTACAGCATCTTTATATAAAAAGAGATAAAGTAATTGAGAATAGAAAATCTTTAATTTCATCTATAATTGTTTTCTACTTTTTTTTTTGTAAGATTAGACACTTCATCAACTAAAATTCGTATTCGTGGTTCTTGGTCTCCCCAAAGTAAAACCAAACTAGAACCCCAAGTTTAAAATCCTAAGGTTACTAAGACCTCGTTTTATGAGGATGTTTTATAAGAAAAACAACATAAACTTGGGCATTACATGACACAAAAAATATTGATCACTCATTGCATAGCAATGGATAGACTTGTGAATAATAATAAAAAAAGTGTGTACACATTCATAGTCATTGGGAGGTGGAACCTGATTTAGTTACTCCTCATCATCAAATATTTGCTAGCTAGAGAGCATCGCTATAGTTCGACATTGCTATGTTTTGAATAACAGTTTGAAGGAGCAGGAGAACATGCTGACTTCACTCCACATCTAAAGGGGTATTTTCCATACAGGGCCCAAGATCGACAAGCTTTTTAACATGTTTGTTGCCTCTTCTTTGGATGTGAGAAAGAAGGGGACCTTGAATTTGGGTAAGGAGAGATGTGACCTTTAAAATACTTGATTCAATCCTCTAGCCATTGGAAATGTGGAGGGAGGGGTGTCACATTATATTTTCCTTAAAATTGTGATAATTAACTGAGAGTTTCCTTGAATGAGAATCTTGTGGTAGCCTTGTCAGAGCACTATCACCAGTCCCTGTTCCAGGGCCAAAGCTCTAAAACATTCTTAGTGGTGTACCCATTCGATCCTGCATAAAATTGAATACTTTTCCCTTGATAGTTGTGGAAATCTCCACCATAGCTCACTTTTTGGGGGTTTCCTTTGGAGGCACCATCAAAGTTTAACTTCATGAAATATTGAGGAGGGGGTGTCCATTTAGAAGAACTGGAGGGTACCATAGTTGTGGGAGCAAAGGAGAGAAAGAGCTAGGAGGAGAGGCCTAGGGTGATTAAAATGAATTACTATCTAGGACAACTTTTCCAGTCTTGTGAGGACCAATTCATGATGGCTATAGTTTCTCTTACTTTGGTCAAAATTGATTGAAAAATATATTTTATCATAGAGGAAACATTCTTGAAAATGTGGCTATGATGTTCCTTCTATAGTTCCCAAAGAAGAAAGCCTAGGAAGAGTTATGAGGCTCTATTTAGAACAAGATTCTAGAAGGGAGAATCTCTCTAGTTTTCAATTGTGGTAGGGATGCTTCTAGTTGTCTTATTTGTCTATGGAAAGAAAGTGGCAAGTCGATCCAAAAGGGTGGAGGAGACAAAGAAAGTATTGAAAAAATGGTTAGAGTCTTCATTGTTGATGTAACAAATATGGCATATCAAGGGATGTTGAAACCCCCTATTTTGAAGCTTTTCCCAAGTGAGGTTCTTCCAAATTAAAAGCCAAAGGAATAAGGTGATTTTTGACCGGTCCTTGAGATTCTAGAGATATTTCCATTTACTTGGGGGACCATCACATTCTCTGTGAATGAGAAGGTGATAGGTCTCTTTGATGCTGAAATTTCTAGAAGGTCGATAGCCCCATCTTAAAATGTCATCCCTGGTCTGAGGTTCATTGTTTATTTTTGCAATTTAATGTTGTTTCATTGAGGTGTTGTGCAATACATTATGAAGAATGTAGTTTCCATGAATGTTATTGAGAATGAGGGTGGGGAGGGTCCCAATAATGGGAAACATGGATAAGACCCCTTGATATGAGAGTTTTTTTAACAACTTGGGAGTGCTCTATAGATGAGATCTTTTTCCATTGATTGCAAGAGTCCTCCTAGAACAAAGTAGTATTTTCGAAACTACTAGAAGCTATGATCCTGCATCATATGGTTGTTACTCCATGTTATGCACAATCTAAAACTGTGGACAAAATTATCTTCCCTAGACCTAGTGGCCTGGTCTGGAACAACAGAAGGAAATGAATATAATGTTTCCCTTAAAGTAATTGAATAATGATATGAGGCTTACCTGGAATCTATCGCAAGCTTCACTCTCTTCTCGGCTTGTACGCTCCAATCTTATCTTTGATTTCTATAATTAGAACTTGCACAAACAAACACAACAACTCAAATATCTATGATATCTATGTAGCATTAACCAAACACTTCATTAAATGGATCAAAAAAACATTGAGACATATGAACCTAAGAATCATATATAGGAAAATAGTGTACTCCTTATATTAATAGAAATGGAGGGAGTTATCACCAAATATAGGAGTTGATCATGTAGAGAACTCCCCAAGTTGACTTGTCCTTCCTTGCCAGAAAGTACACCTCTATGTCACCTCAAAGCCTGGAATGATGACTCTCTTAGAATCAAGGCATCAACATGAGGGTAATAAATCTCCAAAATCCAACCCCTAGATTGTCGATGGTAGTAAATATATAGGAGATAATAGTAGGTTAGGAATTATTATCCATTTACCAATCTAGGCTTAAGATTCACTCTTGATGGGAGGATGAACTCAAGGGATAAGGGGTGAAATATCCAAGGTAGAATGAGATATGATTCAAAGGTCTTATCTAAGGTAAATTGTTGAAAAAACTCTTGGAGGATTCTGGAAGAGGAAGCTTCATGATTCTTTTTATTTTTCCTGAATTTATAGAATCAACACACCCCCAGAAAGGGAAAACCTTCTAATGATCAGTGCAAGTGTAGAGTGTAGAAACCTGCATTGAACGTGGTATCCTAAGGGAACACAGTGCGTTGGGCCTTAAAAGCATGGTAATGAAGTAGTTAAGCCTATAAACTTTCAAATTAGGGAGATTCATGCCTAGGGCTTTGTGCAAGGATGGTGAAAAAGTGCTTATGGATTTTGATTGATCCATTTTACAGGCCTATTAACCAGATGTGACAAAATGGCCTATAACAAATTACCCCTTAAAGCACAAAGTCAGAAACAGTGGTGGATGACTGAAGTGCTTTGCTTTATGAAAAGTCGGGATCAAGAACAACTGGTCTAGATCATCATGTATTACAATACATTTACATCTTGATATATTTGTTGAGGGAGGAATACCCATGCTCGACACATAAGTTAGCATTACAGGCACAATGATAAAAAGGTACATGTCCATTGATGACAAAGTATGGACCCATAACTTGATGATTATTTGTATGATCATAACCATCATACTTTGTAATCTCATATTGATCCTAAAATCATAGCTCGGATGGATGAAACTAGATCTGGGGTCTTTTCTCTCATTCACACGATCGTTGAATGTACGAGTCTAACCATGTGAATTAATGAGTTGAGGTCAAACATGGTAGACACCATCTGATTATCAGTAAATGATTTAAGTCATTAACAAACGCAATAGAAACCATCGATGATGTTAATGTCTCCCAAGGTACAATATTACAATATGTATAGTGGGAATGCATGAGTTGAAGTCTAGCACCACATAGAATTAATCAGTTGAAGGCCAATGATGTAAAAATGTCATCGAGAGAGAGGAAAATTTCAATTGATGTATGCAAGCACGGCCAAGGTGCTTAAGGGAGTTTCTAAGGGAAATTCCTAGATAATGATTTGATATAGATAGGAAGTGACACATCGTAGGAGGGCCTTGATGTATCCCCCATCAACGACATGAGGTGGATATCATGATTTGAGATAGAATGATGCCGATATGGAACTGGATCAGGAATGAAATACATGGAATGAAGGCTTAAGCATATTGTAGTAGAGATCAATTGAATGACTTATCTTGAACATATTGGCGACACTAAATGGAGTTGGAAGCATTGACCCAAAACTGAAAATGGAAGCTTTGAAACAATGTGATGAACCAAAAGACAAGCATATTTCCCAACCCAAAAGCCACAAATATGAAGTGGAAGAGTGTCATGTTCAAGAGAAACTCACTACCATTAACAAGTGGAGTACCATGTTTTCCCAATTTCCCCAACCATTGTTGGTCAGTACCTTATTATTATTTAGTAAGTTTGAGGAGGATAACATATGTTTGATATGTAAGTTCATCCTTCAGATGAATCCTTTTGAGTATGTTTAATAAACCCTAAGAAGGAGTGGTTCGATATCGTCATAATCGACGAGTACATCATTGTTTGATGTTTTTACAAGTCCAGCAAGGGTTTAACTCGATACTTTTTCATGTTTAGAGAGTTTGAAAAAGAGGTGAAAAAAAAAACTCCAAAGGTTCATTTTCGTAGATAGTCCCTTGAGTTAGAAAAGGAAAAAAACAATACTCAAGTGAACCTCTTAGAAATGATCGACTAAGGTATTCCTTTTTCATAAATATTCTATCTCAGTCTAGAAAAGGGTTAAACTTATACTGATTAGATGTCTTTTCATTTACTCTAACGAGTTCGAAAAGACAAGTGCTTGACAATATTTTCATATTTTGGGAGTCTGAAAAGAGTTGAAAGATGACTCTAAGGGTTTCCTTTTTTCATGATTTTAATAGCTCGAAAAAGTGATAAAAGTGTTACCTTTGGTAAAAATGATTCATAACATGACAAAATTGTTAAATAACTGTCGACCTTCTTAGAACACCAACAAAAGATTCAAAATACATGTTTCATGATAAAATTGAATCAAAACTAGGTAAAGACATTAAATATTAATAAAATAACGATGAGAATGACCATCAATAACCAAAATGACATTTTATGTTTACCATTTCACATTTACCCTTTGATGTTAGAGTTTTAAGTATTTTTACCCTCGATCTTCTGTAGTTGATTACTGTAAATCCGCTGGATCGTTTTAGGTTCTGTCACTTTTATGTAGGAGCTAAAACCATTCTATTTCATTTCATGGTTGCAGTTTGTGATTTTATGCACATTTTATTGGTTTTTTAAGGCCTTAGGGCCCTCAAAAGAGTTATAGATGTCAACATAGGGTATTTAAGGAGTTTTAGGTTGGGGAGCATGCGTTCTTACACATCAAGCCCAAGAGGAGCTCCTTGAGGATTGGATCATGTTCCAAGCCGACACCTCAGTATTGCAAACCTTTCTAGATCCTTGAGAGGAATAGACTAGTGGCCTACAAACTTGCATTTACTTCGACATTGAAAGTCCATGATGTTTTCCGTGTTTCATTAGTGAAGATATATGTGCAAGATGTTTATCATGTGATTGATTGGTCTGTATTGCAGGTGGAAACAGAGGGAGAATTCCAGCCATAACCATAATCCATATTGCAGCACAAATAGCTCATGCTCCGGAATCGAGTAATCAATCACGTTAAAATGCAGTGGAATAACTTTGGTCTCGATTAAGTTACATGGGAGATGATGGATCAAATGTGGGATTTGTATCCTTCATTATTTGTTGGTTCAAGAAAATGATTTTTGGTATATGTATATATATGTGTATGGTTGTAGATACTGCAATGAGTTGTGTTATAAAGCTCCAATTAGCAGTATGATTATCATGTTTGTCATGTTGGTCATGGTTGTAGGAGTTTTTCATTGTAAATATACTGCATTGATTTTTTTTATAAAGCTTCATATGCAGTATGTTTTATTTTTACCAGTTTGTTGGTTATAGGTGTCAGTGAACACCAAGGACAATGTTCCCCCTAATGGCGAGAGGTTTGTAACATCCCCAGATTAAAATTTCATGTAATAAAAGTTAATAAAGGCAAAATAAGACTAAGGTCATGGGATATGTATTCCAAGTGAATTTCGGGCAAAGTAATGTAGTGGGCATCACTTTCTGTTTATTAATAGCTAAGGAAATTGGAAAAGGAATTGGCAAAGACAAAGAGGAAATAATTGGCATTTAATTATGAAAATAAAGGAAAATAGGAGAAAACGAAGGTGAAGAGACATAGATTTGCATGAGAGGGAAATTAGAAGAAAAATTAAGGAAAATGAAGTAAATATATCATCAATGATCAAAAGGCTTCTGAGGATGAATTCACAACATTTTGTTAGTTTCAGGTTTTCTCTCTCATAATTTTGGACACATAGAGAATTCTTGGAGAAAGAAGGCAGATGAAAATAAAGGAAAGAAAATTAACGCAAGAAGAAGGCTTGATCAACATCTTCAGTGGTATATTTTATAGGTACAAGATGAATGTGTGATTTCCTAGCTGAGGCCTGAATGCATGGTACACACATTTGTTTATTTCGTTCATTTTTTGTCATTATTTTGGGTTTGACAGTGGTTTCAACCTTTCCTTTCCATTTCATGGATAGCCATGGTGTGATGGGATTCATTTCTTGGTTGAGCTTTAGATTAAAGGAAGATTTTGGAACCCGGTGAGGTGGTCTCAAGAAAATTCCCAAAGGTTAGGGGTGGAGATAGGAAAATTTCTCATGATAAGGCGAAGGAATTTGGAGGCATTCAAGCTTGTTTTGGCTTTGTGATATCTTGATCAGTTTTGGTAAGATCAGATTAGTTTGAGGGTGGAGATGGTTTAACCTATGGATTCACTTGGTTTTTATGTCTTCATTTATCCCATCAGATCCCACATTCATGCTTGGAATATGGCACGAGGGTGATTGGTTGAAATAAATACTTGGCTCAGATTAATTTATATTCAGGTAGTATGTGAAAGTCCCCGACTTGGCTTGATTTTGCATATGTTAATAAGAGATATTTTCCTATTGTGATTCATGACAATTTTTACTAGTTATTATGTTGATTTGATGGTCGTTCTGCCATGGTTAATATCTTGGTTATATGCTAGTTATAAGCATGATTTAAGACATGTTCTAGTTATTCCTCTTATTATGTTTGATAAGTTGATGAATGATTTATGACTTCATGGGCTAACAAGTGTTGTTGCAGCTACTTGAGAGGGCATTATACCTTCTCGGTGATTCTCAGCTGAAGTACAAATATTTAAACTGAGATATGCATTCATCGCATGCAACTTACATGTTTACCATATGTTTGACTAAATGTCTAGTTTGTTCTAGTTATTCTACGTTAAGTTTCCGATTCAAGTTTGAATTTTTAGCTTTGTCTTCATGAGAAACATGATTCTAGAAAGTCACAAGATGTTTTGGGTAGTGGTCTGGAGGAAATCAGAGAAAATTGGCTCAGAACCCGGGACCACATGCACTAAAATGATGATTTTTGGTCAGAACCAGTGGTAGCTAGGCTTATGAGTGTGGTTGTTGCCTCATAACCACATGGAATCAATGTTAAGGGTGTGGTTGGGTATTTAGGTCAGTGAAACAAGGTTCCAACTCAGGGATTGACCACCTAGGGTGTTTCTTCAGCTCCTTGGTGATCTGTAGTCCCTATAGGATGTCATTTTGTGGTTTTTTTGTAGGCCTCACTTCCTTAACTGGAAATGGGAGGTCGGGTCATGTCATAGTGGCACTCTTATTCAAATTTACCCGAAGGGCTTGTAAAATAAGTTAAATGTGGTGGTGGAAGTGTTACAATAAAGATTGCTTATACTTATGCAGGAATTCAAAACTAAAATGAAAGGTTCTATTGGAATTACAGACTTCTCCTATGGGAATACATTTAAATCGTAAGGAGGCGAGTGAGACTATAAAGTATGCAACATGGGTACTCCTTGGATGCAAAAATTAAATAATGAATCCAACAAGTGCTACCGCTCGAAATTTGAGTAAAATCGTAAGGAGATGTGTTGAAAATGTGAGTTGAAAAATTATTTTATCCTTTTTTCCCTCCAAAAATTGGTGAGGTAAACTAATTTTTATTTTTATTTCCAACGTTATTTTATAATATTACTTAGGAGGCCCATTTTAGACCTCAAAATTTCTCTAATGAAAGTCCACTTATTTTACTAAAGATTAATGAAGAAAGGAAAACCATACTAGAATCAGAAATGTTTCTGGAAGAAGGATTAAGTAGTTGAGGAATCAAGAAATTAATGAGTACCTCATCAAATGGAAGAACCTGTACTATTATGGGAAATATTGTTGTCATTGAATTCAAAGAGAAGAGTGAGACTATATATTTCCAAGATAAATATTTCAAAATGAAGATTGATGGAATGTTGTTTAGATACCAAGTTTTTTGTTGTTGTCCATCTTAGATAGCCTATCGTTAAAGAAAATTTACACAAAATACCTAACTAAAATGGGAACTTGAGATATATGGTTGAATAAATAATTCCAATACCTTTCCAAGGATATATTCCACTCCCTCTAACTCCATAGTAATGAGAAGATATGAAATGTTTTTTCAATTTAGTCTAGCTAGAAAGTACAAGTAGGCCCAAATAATTTTATAAGACAGCCCCATAAGTGAAGGTAGAAACATGATAAATAAAGGATATATGAGTGAATTTTGTTGCATATATGTTTTCACTGATGTCATCTATAGTGTCATTCATTCAAAGTTCAGCAACATGGGAAACTAATGAATGTGTGTTGTCATTTTTTCAAAGTTGCAATTTGGATAACATATATTTGAAGGCATTTCTTCTCTAGTACTTGTTACAACCCTGTAATTTACATTATCACAAGGTGACTGTGTACTTTCTCTTTGCAAATTTTTCATACTGTACATAGATGTAAATATTCAAAATATTTTCCAAAGAAAGCAGCAGAAAGGCAAGGAGCAGCATTAGACCATTAGTGAAGACAAAGGCAGCAGAGAAGTAGTTAAGGCAGGAAAACAACAAAGGCAGAGTCGTGAACATGTTGGGAAGAGTTGTGAACGTGAGTGGGTCAATTCGTACATGTATCAGGTCGAGTCGTGAACGCTAAAGCGGGGCAAGTAGTGAACGGGTCGAAGTATTCCACGAACAAATAGAAATAAACAAATGGGCACGACCAAAGAAACAAGTCGGAAAACCACAACAAAGGAGCAGCGAGGACCATTGGATCTAAGGATTGATCAACAATAGGGATTAAATCACAATCGTAGATTGCAAATTTTTCAGGATGGGCGCAAGGTTAAATGTCAAAATCAGCGAAATGTGATATGTGATGAAATGGGACCCATTCACCCGCCACACTTCATTTCCATTCCATTTCCCTTAAAAAATCATTAAACTTTACCTTTCTCCGCCTTTTTGCTTTATCTTTATACTTTTCCTTTTTCACTGCTATATCATTTTTTTACCTCTACTTTTCCCTATTCCCTGATTACGATTAAAGTGGGGCCATTCTCCCTGGCATGTCACCCTTCCCCCGCCATACATCACATTTCACAAATTACAACTTATTCCATTCTGCCAAATGTTAAAACCTGTGATCACCAATGTGCGATATCACATCGCGCAGTTTTTAACTTACGGTTTGAAATAGCCACAATGTATTTTGTTTAACTTGCAATGCGTTTGGCCACACCACAGCAAGTTCGCCCCCCACTTCAGACAGTTTGAAATACATTGATATATCATGAAACCTCATAAACTATACCTTACCGCAGAAACCATTCACCGCTTAGTAAAACTTCGCCAATGTTGTGGGCTCCATCTCCACCATGCCACATCATCCTTCGCTAGCACAAATCTCACTTTGTGGATTTTAGCACTTACCCCATTGCCCAAAATTTAAACTTTGCGACATGCGGTAAACTATAAACATTGCAATGTGTGATGCGGGTGGGTCCCAAGCACGTATCGCACTTCACATATTTTAGATTTTACTCCGTTGCGCTTATAAACAAGTCCTAAGAATTGCGATTTGCGATGTGGTCAGTCTCACCTTCCCTGCCATGTTATTTACCTTCTCCCCGCACTTCACACTTCACATCTTTTAGAGTTTAATTTCTGTTGCTTATAACAAAACATTATGACTTACGATTTGCTATGCGGTCAGGTCCCACCATATCTGCAACGTCACCTCCCTCTTCGCATCACATTATCGATTCCTTTTCTCTTATCATAAACTGTAAATATTGATATGTGCGATATTTTTGTGGATGCGATGAGGTTCATAACTAAAATATATAAAATTTCAAATCCGGGTATATGAGTTTTTAAAATGTTTTGTGTGAAAAAGGGTTAAACACGACCGAAAGGGCTCGGGTAGCAAAAATACAGCAAGGGTCGAGTCGGGAAAGGAATTTTTCCAAACTTGTTATGTTATAATGGAAGAAACAAAAAAGGCATCAAACTCATCGACATAGTCACTAATCAATCTAAAGTGGTTAGCCCTGCACCAGACTTAATTACCCAACATCAATCTTTTGAAAAGTAGGGCCAAATGTTAGAGCTATCATTCGTTGCCACTTCAAGACCATCACATGCCAACTTCAAGCCTACTTTTGATTTACAAAGAGTTGTCCGAGTTTTTCATTCTTGAAGAGTTACCAAAAATAATTCTATAGGCAGTGTTTTGTCAGAAATTTTATTTGTTCGGGCCTTGATTGGCCACACTTGTCTAATTTTAGTTTGTTTGTAATTAATTAAGTTTTCCAAAGTAGATTAGGAAAACCGACTTAAGTTTTTGTTAAATACTGCTAGAATTTTCATTATCAAAGGTTGGACCTTGTTAGATATTGCATATAGAAGATCATTGTATGGGAGCACTGTAATTGTTTGAGCGGGGCATCAATAATAAGAGATCGTTTACAGGATTCTTGAGTTATGCTAATGGTGATGTTCTTTCCTCCGTGTTAATGTTTTTTCCTATGTCTTTTCATGTTGTGCATCAATTTCTCTAATTTCAAAACAGAAAATTTAGATTAAGATTTTCTAAGAGAGCACCTTAATTCTATCTGTGTTTGTTATCTTAATGTTTTCCTCTAAATTTTAGTTAAAGAATTATTAACTGCTCTTTAGCTATTACTGAACTCACTACTTTCTCCCATTTCATATTCACACTACCAGTAAGATCCAATCTGCATAGTTAGCTTGCCCTGTGAATGCCCTGAAAATTTGATGCACAATTCGGCCTTTATGACTCCATATCCCAGTGGATTAAGTCTCACAACTCTATCTTTCCAACCACACAATCAATCAAACAAAAAACCCTCACAATTTCTATAACTATCCTAATATCAACACTTAATACACTTATCAAGTTAAATCATAAAAATAGAGAGAGCCCTCTTTGAGTCTGGGAAGGCTAGGTCTTGGACTCCAAAGTGGTTTGATGTTGTTCTATGTCGTTTGTTCTTGCCAATCTTACAAATTATGGAGGGCTAACATAATGGCGACCATACTGGGGAATGAGTTATTGAAAAAGCTTAATATTTCATTAGAACTTATAAACCCTAGTCAAAATATTGTATGATTCAAGTATGTTCTGAGATTGGTATCTGGTTTTTGATGGTGGACAAGAGCCAGACACAAGAAAGTTGAAATCATCCACCTGGCGACTCCACATTTTTCAGTTGACCTAAATACTCCACTGGTAGATGAATCCATATTGGTCGTGAATATATTGTGACCCCAATATCTAAGTGATTGACAAGATGGATCCAAGAATACAACACAGGTATGCTCCAATGAACAAAGATCACATTCTCGGATTCCCACACAAAATGCCTCAGGTAAATTAGAACAGAAATCTTCCTATTTTTCAAGATGAGAAGGTTGTTGATGCTTTGTTACATCTCATTAAATTTCATATACACTCATGGAGGTTGAAAGTATAATGGCATGAGGATTGCCTCATGAAGATGTTCATGGTAACATTAGAAGGGAAAGAAAGGGAATGGTATGAAGGTCTGAACTCTGGTAGTTTGTTTTCTTTAAAATATTTCCACAAGGTGTTTTATGAGCATTATAAAGAAAATTATCCATCTTTATCATTAGCTGAAAATTGTTGTGATCAATCTGAGGATCTCATACAATACCTTGTAAATATTGATGAATATTTAGGAAATTGGCATCCTGAGGATCTCTTAGAAGTAATTCATGAATTTCATTATCAATTTAACGGTCATGACAACCAAGAGAAGTTAGTTGAAAATTAAAGCAATCAGGAAATGAAAGAACATACATAAGATCTCTTTGTGGGGACAAATGATAATTCATCTGCTCTATTGTGTGAAGCTAAAGAATAAATTCTGACTCATGATCAGTCTTCACAAGAGAAATAAAACATTTTTTTTCAATCCAAAGAAAACAAGGACTCCCTCCTCCTTTAACTAAAGAAGAAATCAATCATATTATAAGCATGTAACCAACCTCTAAATTTTTATGTAATGAAGAGATTATGTCTATCTTTTCTACTGTTAATTTATGTACTAAAGAATTTCCTCATGAAGAAACAGAAGAACATATTGATATTGATGTTTTTCTACATTCTCAAGAAGGCCTATGGCCAGAATGTGCTCCTATTCATCAGAATGATGGCCTTCCAAAAGAATTCAACCAACTCAGTCAAGACATATAAGTTTTTCTTGAGGACAACATATTGGTATATAATGAGGATGCCATGTCATATGACCATGAAGAATATGTAGATATTCTCTTTCAAAAGGATCCTGAGCATGACAAAGTGGAACAAGGAGCAATCCTAAATGAAGTTTTTTATTTAAATCCTCAGGGCTAGGTATGGTTCCAAGATCCTTTTGTTGGTTTCTTAGAATCATCTAAAGAAGGGGTACGCTATTCCAAGAATGGTTTGTTGCAGAGTTAAGGAAAAGTTTGAGCACTTTTGTTCAAAGGCAAGTAAAATGGGAGTGGCCCTTTTGTTTTTTTAACATACTAAAAAAGGTGAACAAGAATCAATCATGTATTCATTTACTTGATTGGTTGTATTGGAGAAAGGAGTTCGCTTAGTGTATATATCATCTCCAACTTAGATTAGGGTAGGTAGGTGTGAGAATAAGCTCAACACTCTGAGCATCTTTCAAATTTTAGTTTTAGATTTCTTTCATTTTAAGATCAGTATGTTTCAGACTTCAGTTCCAGCTTAGTTCTGGTTTCACCATTCAAGTTTTCAAGGTGCAGCAGTATGTTCAGCTTCATGGATTGTAGTGGATAAGTTCAATTGTAGTTTCAGTTCAGATTTTAGTATGCTAATAAGTTGGATGGACAAGCAAGTGGTCTATTTTTATCAGTCAAAGTCAGGAGAAACAATCAGTTGGTTTCTAGTCACTAATTTGCCTGACAGTTCAAGATACAAGTTGTGGGATCAGCCCAATGTATCAGGCTACTAGTCTACGGTGTTCTTGACATCTCCTAAAGGAGCTTCCATCCCCAATTGGAGCCACTATTAGAACCCTGTAATTTACAGTATCACAAGGTGATTGTAAACTTTCTCTTTGCAAATTTTTCATACTGTACATAGATTTCAATATTCAAAATATTTTCGAAAGAAAGCAGTAGAAAGGCAAGGAGTAGCATTAGACCACTAGTGAAGACAAAGGCAATAGAGAAGCATTTAAGGAAGGAAAACAACAAAGGCAGATTCGTGACCCTGCTGGGAAGAGTCGTGAACTTGAGTGGGTCAAGTCGTGCACATAGCGGGTCGTGTCATGAATGCTAAAGTGGGGTAAGTAGTGAACGAGTTAAAGTATTTCACGAACAAATAGAAAGAAATGAACGAACATGACCAAAGAAACAAATTTGGCAAACCACATCAAAGGAGTAGCGAGGACTGTTGGATCTAAGGATTGATCAATGGCTGGGATTAAATCGCAATCGTAGATCACAAGTTTTTTAGAATGGGCGGAAGGGTAAATTTCAAAATCAGCAGAATGTGATATGTGATGAAATGGGACCAATTCACCCGCTACACTTCCTTTTCATTCCATTTCACTTAAAAAATCATTAAAATTTACCTTTCTCTGCCTTTCTTCTTTATCTTTATACTTTTCATTTTTCACCGTTATATCATTGCTTTACCTCCGCTTTTCCCTATTCCTTGATTGCGATTAAAGTGGGGCCATTCTCCCTGACACGTCACCCTTCCCCCACCATCCATTTCATTTCGCAAATTACAAATTATTCCATTCTGCTAAATGTTAAAACCTGTGATCTTCGATGTTTGATATCACATCGCAGAGTTTTTAACTTACCGTTTGAAATGGCTGCAATGTAATTTGTTTAACTTGCAATGCAGTTAGCCCCACCACAGCAGCACTGCCACCCACTTCAGGAAATTTGAAATACATTGATATATCATGAAACCTCATAAACCTTACGTTACCGTAGAAACCATTCACCTCTTTGTAAAACTTTGCCGATGTTGTGGGCTCCATCTCCACCATGCCACATCATCCTCCGTTTAGTGTAAATCGCACTTCGCAGATTTTAGCGCTTACCGCATTGCCCAAACTTTAAAATCTATGACGTGCAGTAAAATATAAACATTGCAATGTGCAAGGCGGGTGGGTCCCAAGCGCATACTGCACTTTGAATATTTTATAGTTTACGCCCCCGCGCTTATAAACAAGACCTAAGACTTACAATTTGCGATGTTGTCGATCCCACCTTCCCTGCCACATCATTTAGTTTCTCCTCACACTTCGCATATTTTAGAGTTTACTTTCCGCTGCTTATAGCAAAACCTTATGACTTGTGATTTGTGATACGGTCGAGTCCCACCTTATCTACCGCGTCATCTCCCTCTTTGCATCACATCGCTGATTCTTTTTCACTTATCATAAACTGTAAATATTGTGATGTGCAATATTTATGTGGATGTGATAAAGTTCATAAATGAAATCTACAAAATTTCAAATACGGGTATATGAGTTTTTACATTGTTTTGTGTGAAAAAGGGTTAAACATGGACAAAAGGGCTCGGGTAGCAAAAATACACCAAGGTTTGAGTCAGGAAATGCGTTTTTGCAAACTTTTTATGTTAAAACGGCAGAAACAAAAAAAGGCATCAAATTCATCAGCACAGTCACAAATCAATGTAAAGTGGATAGTCGTGCACCAGACTTAATTACCCAACACTGATATTGGAAAAGCAGGTCCAGATTTTAGATCCATCATTCGTTTCCTCTTCAGGACCATCACATGCCACCTTCAAGCCTACTTTTGATTTACGAAGAGACGCCTGAGTTTTGCATTCTTGAAGAGTTACCAAAATTAATTCTACAGGCGGTGTTTTGTTAGAAATTTTCTTTTTTCAGGCCTTGCATTGCCACACTTGTCTAATTACAGTTTGTTTGTAATTAATGAAGTTTTCCAAAGTAGATTAGGACAACTGACTCAATTTTTAGTTAAATACTACTAGAATTTTCATTATCAAAGGTTGGACCTTATTAGATTCTGCATATAGAAGAGCATTGTATGGGAGCACTGTAATTGTTTCAAATTAGCATCTATAATAAGAGACCGTTCACAGGATTCTTAAGCTATGTTAATGGTGTTTTTATTTCCTCCATGTTAATGTTTTTTCCTCTGTCTTTTCATGTTGTGCATCAATTTGTCTGATCGCAAAACATAAAATTTAGATTAAGATTTGCTAAGACCACCTTAATTCTCTTTGTGTTTGTCATCTAAATGTTTTCCTCTGAAGTTTACTAAATAACTCTTAACTTCTCTTTAGTTATTATTGAACTCACTACTTTCTCCCATTTCATATTCACGCTGCCAGTAAGATTCGATATGCATAGTTAGTTTTCCCTGTGAATGCCTTTGAAAATTTGATTCACAATTCAACCTTTATGACTCCATTGCCCAATGGTTTAAGTCTTGCAGCTCTATATTTCCAACCACACAATCAATCAAACAAACAACCCTCATAATTTCTATAACTAGCCTAATATCAGCACTTACACTTATCAAGTTAAATCATAAAAACAGAGAGAGCCCTCTCTGAGTCTAAGAAGGCTAGGTCCTGGACTCCAAAGTGGTTTGATGTTGTCCTTTGTCATTTTTTCTTGCCAATCTTACAAATTACAGAGGACTAATAGTACCTAGTCCAAATGATAATGAATTTTGTATCGTTGGATGTCCCTCTAAAAACTATTTCCAACATTATATGGTACTTCTCCTAACTCCATGGAAATCAAGAGGAAAATAAGTTGAAGTGAAGAAGTCAAGCAAGGTTCCAAGCTGGTCAAAATTCCATATTTAAGTAATATCCAAGTCTTAGCAACGTATCAGGGATTTTTCAGCATATCGAAGCATTTGGGGCCTTTTTCGCAAGAATCATTAGACAAAAAATCGGATACCATATACATTTCTCTCCCTTAGGGTAGCCAGGTATCTGAGGATTCATCAAAAGATCTTCTTAAAAAAACCAATATTAATGGATTTATCCATTAGCCATCAAGTGGACCCCAACTGACATGGTAGTATAGGGTGGATGATAGGTGCGAAATGGTAGAAGATGATGATGTTGCACCCTAAGGTGAGGAAAAGTGGTAGACATATTTGAACTTTACAGTAGCCAAGTTCCCCTCTTCCAAGTGATAGATGACGGTGACATGGCATGACATGTAACAAACAGCTAACATAGAAAAAATTTCATGGAAAGAGAGCCAAGTGGCATGTTATGATTGGTTCTTTAATTTCTATGTGGAAGCTCCTAAAGTATCAGGATTCACACCAGGGAACAACTTAGAGAAAGTTTCATGTGTATTTAAATTTTGGTGAAAATGGTGATGAAAAAGGAAAACTTCCCCAAAATAGAAAAATGTTGAAATTCCATATCATCTGGGTATTTGGTGATTCATGGATTCATTAGTGTGCAAGTTTATTTTTGGACTAGATATGGATATAATGAAGAAGGGTCTTAGTTGCAAAAAAAATATCTGGGTATCCAAGGTTCCATAAAATTTAGGGGTGTACACAATAGGTTAAAGGTTAAGGGACCAAATCCGAATTTGGGCGGGCTTAGATTATCAATTAATATGGGAGTTGAAGGATGCAAATGGTTTTACAAAATAAAAATGGTCAAATACTGGATTTGAGCTTAAAGGGAAAGTGGTCAAGGTTCCACTATTGGCCATGCTTTTATGTAGAGAAGAGATATCTGACTTATCTAGAGATATGAGAATGTTAGCATATCTTAGTGGACCCAGATTTCAAATACATTATTTAGTGGATTAAAACTATGGTCTCGACTCTCGATCTGATGGAGTGACAACAAAAACCCTATAGCCAAAATCGATAATCAGGGTATATAAGAATCTAAATGTCCAACAAATATTTATAACCGAGTGGACTCAAATCCATATTTAGTGGAGTGATTTGTTAGCATGGTCATATGATGTGGTTCTTGTCTAACTAGAACTAATCCCCTAAGGAGCCAAGTAGTCACTGATTTTAGTCATATCCAGGTCATCATGATTAGACTTCCAAAAAAATACGTTAAAGTGATTTATCAAGCTTTCTTGATTATCCTCCACTGAATGTTGGCTCTCCCATATTTTGTCAAAATATTTTTTTTAGAGAGATGTGGTTGTGTGGCGCGAAAGGTGTGAAATAAGAATGTGGAACGAATTTTGTAGAGGATGTGTAATCACAAAATAGGTTTGAGAATAATTTCAGGGGATGTATGTGAATCTGAGCTAAGGATATATAACAAGGAGTAATGTGTCGAATAGAGGATCAATCCAAAATACAACTAAAGACATAGACAACAGATTCAGTTAGGAATTTTCAAGTTGGTGTTTGTATTTCACAGGCGGTTGATTCCAGTAAAACATCTTAAGGTGTTAGTGCCTCCTTCTGGTTGGTGCTAGTAAAACATTTTACGAGGTTGGTGCGAGAAAATAAATGTAATTGTAGTTTGTTGCCCACAACATCATTCACCAATAAAATGTTTTTTTATTCATATATCTCTTATATCTCTTACTGTTGATGTGATTAATCTTATATGTGCATTGAAAGTGTTTTAAATTTTTAAGATTGTTAATTATATTTATTCACCCCCCTCTCAGTATAATCATATCTCCAACAATTGGTATCAAGGCAAGTTATTTCCGGAACAATTAATTATTGGAAAGTAGATCATAAAGAATCATGGCCAATCACAAGGGATATTATTCAAACAAGGATCATTGTTTGATGGATCAAATTGTCTTTTGAGAAATAAGAATGAGTACCTACATTATTTCTTTAGGTATTGATGTTTGGATGGAAAATGGAGGTTAAATATCTATCGTCCACATAACAATTATTGGTAATTACATTAAAATTTTGGAATCAATATTCCAAAATAGATATGTCTATTGGCATAATAATAATAATAAATTTATAATATAGTTTATTTTTATGATTTTTTAAATTTTAGCAACATGTGATGTATCATGATGTAAGTGTTTTGATGTTTATTATGAATTGATGATTATCCATGTTCACCAACAATAGCGTAAATAATATTACTCCATCCACTCATCAAATCATACGTAGCATAAACCTCAAGGGATGTCTTGTCATCCAGCCCATCTTTGTAAACTGCATACAATGTTCCGAACCTCAATGATTTTATATAGATTTTCCTTTCAAACTTTGCAAAGTAATATAAGTAACTTCCAGGAATATGAAACTCCATTAAATTCTTAGCAAAACTAATATTCACATCATCCCTTTCAGTAACAGTATATGGTTCTAGGACATTCTGGAAGAAATTTCAATGTTTCAATGTTTGCATCTAACACCAGCATGTGTGTATGCCCTATCTCTAGTGGACCCCCCACAAGTTTGACCTATAGAAAAACAACCAAGTGATGCCCAACTACTATTTCCAGTATAAAATTTGCATAGTTTACTCTACTTCCCGACCTTTCATATTTCGCGTAGTCTAAAAAACCCACAAAATAACCCATAATTTTTGGCAAGATTAAGAAAAATTCCACCAGAAATTTTTCAAAATTTGGGTTATAGGTGTCAAACTTGAGGATTTTGGGTGCCCCAGGGGTTTTTGATGGTGCTGAATCCATTTCCACCATAAAAAAAATGATTCAAACGCTCCACCTACCTTATTTTTTTCAATTTTCTTTTACCATATTCTAGCAAAAAACTGCCATCTGGGCTATTTTATTGCGTTGGTAGACAACTCCTTTCATATTCATGTTCTATTTCCCATAAAATCATTGTTGTATCCATAGTCCAGATATCCCAGACACTATTATGATCAACATTCAGTATGTGAACAAAGGGTCTAATGGGATGGCACAATGTCCAATACACCACTTTTTGTCCAACTGCTTCCACGAGGGGTTGATGTCCCATGTATATTCATGATTGGGAAACACTAAAACGTGAGGTAATCTTGCATTTATTTGTTGTAATTGCTTAGGTAATTGTGAAAACCTCTTGTCTCGGATGGAACAATCATAAATCTTGATATTCCTGGTACTAAGTGCTCCATGGAACAAAAGCGAAGGGTGGGTAAATTTTGAGTGGAATTGAGGTGCAATATTGGTGATTAAATCTCAAAGCCTATTATTAACTTATCCACACTTAGCGTGCACAATGAGATGGTGCAGATGGTGCATGTCAAGTCTAGGAAGAATTCAATGCGATATTAAATCATTGTTCATCAGATTGAAACTTTCCATGGCTGTTGAATTTGTACTGATCTCTCTTAATCTAGGAGGAAGATATTGGAGAACATCTTCATATTAATTTTCATCTCTAGCCATCTCGAAGGCTCTCCTCTTATTCTCCATAAATCACCACTTCAATCCTCCCCCTCAATGAATCAATCCTAAGGATCACATGAACTATTCAGTCTTTAATTTATGTATTTATCATCCAATCTTGGCATCATAAACTCTTGAATCTTCAGCTACCCTGCATGAATCTTAAGATAACTTAGATGACATTTGGACTTCTATCGCTTCATCTTATTCTCAATTTGATTTTTCAGGTAAATAATAAAATTGATAAAATTGATAAATTATGACACTTTGCTCATGCATGCAACACTTACGAGATTATTTAAAACAAGCATTCTCATTGCTTGGATGTAAACTGCATTACTATTGCTTACTCGTCTCTTTAAATCTTTTGAGAAATGTGATTTTAAATTTAACAGGTCCTTTTAAAGATTGCACATTCATTAGGGTCTTTCATATTGCGAGAGTCTAATCTAGAGGGTGTTAATATTTTTTTAATTTATCCATGAGTATTGCACCAATTGATCTAACCCTAGGGCTACTTTCAAATATTTATAATTTAGTTAATTTTTATGATTTATTTCAATTTGGACAATGTCATAAGTATTTTGATGCTTATCATGAATTCATGCCTTGAGTATTTACCAACCATTTAAGTTATGTGGCTACACCAGTAATTGTATTTATCATTTAGCTTCTAGGTTTAGCTCAATTTGTGGAGTTGGGGTCATTAAAGAACATTTGCTATTGAGAAGTCTCAGTTCAATTCTCTTTACACTTCCATTCAAGTGAATCTGCGTGGTACAGATATTATGTACTTCATTTCAAGTGAATTTTCCTGGTACAAATATTATGTGTACATAGCTCTCACCTATCTATGGGTCTATGAACCACATAGAAAATAAACAAAATAGTATTTATTATCTAATTTGGAATAGGACGATTTTTGGGAAAACTAGGAGCAACATGGAAGTTCCTTCATTGCTTCTTATGTAAGATGTTTGTAGTCCTCAGACAAATATTTTTAACAAGGCATAGAGCACGTCAAACGGATATCATATGCCAAAGTTATGTCCCCAAGAAGTTCATGTACCGATTTACCCAAACTGGGCCCATAGCTTTAGCGCTTCATCTCCTAGGGTTATGTTTTTGGATATTTAGGGTTTTCCATTGTTTCTCTGCAGTAAATAGGCCTTCGAGCCTCATTGTAATAGAGTTTAGAGGCCTGTAGTCGCCACATCTCTTCTCAGAGATAAGCTACTAGCGCCCTAGCTAGTTTATTTCTATTTTGTTTGTAAGCATATTTCAGTTATTTGTTATTAATGAAATGAAGTTTTATTTACATTGCATCTCTTCGTTTATGTTTATTTCTGTATTTTATTGTGTTCCTGCATAAATCCAGATCACTTAGAGGGTGCAAGTTAAATATGAGGACATTGTTGATTCTCATTTTTATCGTTACTAACAGGAATGATAATTGTATTGGATTATCTAACTTGCTGAATTTTTTTTAAGGATAGATAGAAGGATGTCTATGTCAATTTCTTTGTATCTTTCTTTAGTTTATGTGAAAAATTCCTTGAAAAAATTCATATTGTTGGAATACATGAAAAGTGGAAACATGCTAAACATAAACCATTCAATAGTTGTGACAAGATAATAATGGCTTATGATAATTCTAGTTACTTTTTTTTTGTATGATTAGTTAAATAGTTTGTAAATTATTGTATATTAGCTTGTTGTGTGAGTAATGCTACATGGGTGTGATGGGTTTTGCAAAAAGTTAGATAATCCAAAACAATTATCATTCCTGTTAGTAACCTGTCACACCCATGTAGCATGAATCCTGTTAGTAACCTATCACACCCATGTAGGAATGATAAGTGTATTGGATTATCTAACTTGCTACAAAAAGTTTAGGGATAGATAGGCAGTGATAGACATTGAGATTTGCTGCAAAAATTCTAGTGATAGATAGGTAGGGATAATTTACATGGGTGTGACAATGAACTAACTTACTCCATTGAGATATTTTTATGAAGTTAAAAATAGGGGCTGCATGATTTTAGATTTTACAAATATTACGCCATTATGTGTTGAGAATTTTTAAAAAATCAATGCCTATATATGCAATTTCAAGGACTATCACAGCTCTCACATTATTCTTTAAAAGGTGCTATCTCAAAGGAAGAGCACCTACAGAAGGTAGGTGGTTCGATTTCACTATGTCCTAATATGAAATAATCAATAATATTGTAGTTTTTTTTAATTAAATAGTTTTAATATTGGTTTATTTCAATGGTGAGATATTTTTCTAGATTCATTATTTTATATTGTCTCTAAAGAGACAAAAGTGATGATGTATTGTCTTTGAATGTAATTCTTTATTGTCTCTAGAGAGACAATAGTTAGGGTCAAAGACATTGTCTCTTTAAAGACAACATGTCTTTAGTCCAAACTATTGTCTTTAGAGAGACAAAAATGAAACTGTCTCTGAAGAGACAAAAATGCTTGTGTTATATATTGCCTTTATAGAGACAATATTTTAAGACAATTTAATTTTTAGAGACCAATACACAAGTATTTTTTTTGTTTCAAGTTAAGACAATTTACCCAAAAAGTATCTTAAATATTGTCTTAAAACCCCCTTTATATTGTAGTGAAAGAAAAAATATTTCTTAACTCATTAAAATTCTGACTACTCTAAAAGTCTAATTGACCCATGAAAATAGAGCTATAGGTGTAAAATGATATATTTTTGTCTTTCTTGACTTTACCATATCCGGTTCTATAGATCCAAATCACGGTTTTTTCAGGAAGTCTGAAAAAATGACAACTTCTATTATGAATAAAAGTAGTTGCTTAATGCTTTTGAAACTAGAACACTAAATGGGTTACAGTTAAGTTTCAATCACAATTTACTTCAGGCTCAGAATTACAAAGAAAAAACTGCTGCTCTGCTCATCATATTTCTGTAGAGGAGCCAGACATCAGCCCATGGGAACAGAGGACTGCGAAAGAGAAGACAAAAACCCCATATCAAATACCTGCACAAAACAAAGGCCTAAAGAGGAGACAAAAACCCATAACAAATACCTGCACACAAGAAAGGCCAAAAAAAAAAAAAAATCACCATCCTTAGAAGGCGAAATCACCTGAGCTGCTAATAGCTACATCAACAAGGATGGGGAAAAATATCTTTCCTTGCAAAGCACTGCATCCCATTTTGTAAAGGGATTCGACAACCTCGTTTTTCTCCCGGTATACTTGGGATAAATTGATGCGCTTGAAGAGCGAATCAGGTCCCTAATCTGAATCATCCAATTGCATAATTCCTGGACCAAAGGAAGTTCACCCTTGCACCTAGTCTTCTATAAGAGATTTAGAGTCCCTGCAATCTCCAATGTCCATCTGTGAAATTTCCAACCATGAAGCGCATCTATAAGAGATTTATAGTCCTCTGCAATCTCCAATGTCCATCTTGCAATTTCCAGCCATGAAGTGCATCAAATAGGTCCCTCACAGAGCAACCAACTCAAATGGCGATTACCGGGCCTAGAATTCGATGTTTTGTGGAACATTGTTTTGTTTTTTGTGTTTTTTTTTTTGTTACTTTGTAATGTCCTAAAATTGTGTATTCAACTTCAAGCATTTAAATTATTAATCAAAAATTTTGTACTAGTTACAGTTTTACGAGGAAATTACAGGTTTACGAGTAGAGAAGGTCGATGGCCACTATCTCAAATTTAAAGATTTGTAGATTTTTTTTTCAGATTTTATTATGTAGAAAAGGGAAATAGTCACGGTCTTAAATCTAAAGATTTGAAAAATTCTTTTAAGATTCTATTTTATAACTTAATTGGTTTTTATCCTTTTATAAGTACTTTTATTCACTTTTAAGAGATAAACTCATAAACTTTTCTTCACATTTAAGAGGTAAACTCATAAAAAAATTTCAAATTTGGATACTAACCATCTCCAGTCACATGACGAGTATCCATCTCGCTTTAAAAAAAACCCTAAATATTCAATACCATTTGACATTATCTTTCCCGAGACATGATCCTTAAGAGGATTCATCACTGGAAAAACCGTTGGCTATCTTTGGGAGGTCAGCTTGTGCTGATAAAATATGTCCTTGATTCTCTGCGTGTCTTTTGGATGGCTCTCTTCCACTTACCTGGATCTATACTTGATATTTTTAGAAAGCAGTTATTTTCCTTTCTTTGGACTGGTGCATAGACTTCTGAAGGGGTCCACATGTGTTAATGGTAAACTCTGGAAAAACCATACTAGTTTGGGGGCGGGGTATAAAACATCTCCCTACATTTAGTAAATCAATGTTGGCAAAGTCTTTGTGAAGAGCTCTATTTGATTCTGGCATGTGGGGTGTGGTTTTACGTAGAAAGAATTTGAAGGGACTGGCTGTACAGGTATGGTTAAGATGTTATGATGACAGAATCCAAAAAGCATCATTTGTTTGGAGAAGTCTTATGAAGGCTTTTTTAGTTATAGATGATTGGTTAGCATGGGTGCCGAATAGAGGCACCTCTATAAGGATTGGTGTGGATGACATAAGAGGTTTGGGAGATAATTCATATTTATCGGGTCCACTTCTTAATCACCTACATGAAAATGGTTTCCATCTATTATTCCAAGTTTTCAACCGCGGTAGAAGTATTGAGGAAATTTGTTACTTTTGGGCAGAACGTGTTGGAATAGTTGGTGAGATTGAATCTGAATGGGAATGTTTTGTTAGGGCTTTGAGGAATTCTGGGATTTTCTTAAGCGAGGATGATGATATGATGATTCTCTTTGTTGGTCGTGGGATTCTAACGCTAGGGAGATTCCTATTAGAGAAGCATATTATGTAATGACATGCAATAGGTGGCCTAAATCAGGTACTTGGTGGAAATATGCGATTTGGAGGTTAAAATTACCAATGAAAATAAAATGCTTCGGGTGGTTGATGTTGTCATTGAAGATCTTTACCTAGGAGAATATGATGAAGCGAGGCTTCGTGGGCCCTAGCATTTGTTTCTTATGCAAAAGACAGGCAGAGTCTATACAACATTTAGTGATGGAATGCTGCTTAGTGTGGAATATTGTTTTGAGGAGATTTCAGCTTGCTTTCAGTTTGGAGGGTGACGAGCTTAGTGTAGGCTTTCAACACTGGTCTTTATTTTTCCCATAACATAAAAGTCTTCCTTTTTGGGTTGCCTAGTTTGTTTGGTTGTACAGGAACAAGATGGTTTTTAAAAATGCTGCGGGTGGCTCGATGGACAGTGTGGTATCACAGGTCTAACAAATTATAAAGTGGATAGAAAAGCTTGTAGGAAGATTGTGGGGCAGATAGTATTATTTTGCTGTTAGAAAGAAAAATATTAAAATGGAAGATGTAGATTGGTAAAGGATCAAATACCAATGTGGAATTAGTGGGGCTTTGGGCCACATTATTTCTTGCTGTTAGTGTAGGGATCCAGAGACTTCACCTTTTGGGTGACTCGTGAGTCATCATTGATTGGTTCAAAGGAACTTCAGAACTTCATGCAGTTGAACTTCGTTGGTGGAAGCAGCGGGTAAGATTACTTGCTCAATTTTTCTCAGCCCTACATCCTGTTCATATCTTATGAAAACTTAATCAGGTGGAAGATAAGGTCTCGAAAGAAGAATTGAATTCTACTGAAGGAATGCTTATCTGGTGGGAGTTCAGGGATGGAAGGAAGGGTCCTATCCATACACTTCAAGGAAGGGTGACCGTTTCCTACGCTATCCCCGCCTATGCTCAGCGCGACCTTCATGTTTTAGTGTTGGGCCTTTATGGCCTGCACGACCTTGGGAGTGAGGCTGCTGTTGTCCCATAAAATGTTGAATTTTCCGTTTGTGAGAGTTGGGGAAGTGGATCTAGTCGTGTAATCGATGGCGAATGAGAGAATGAAGTGGACCTCCACCGTTGGTTTGATGGGCACTTCTGAAACTTTCACGCTGTTTCCTAACGTGCCTTGTGGTCATTCGCACTTGCACACAAATGCACACAAACAGAAAAATCACTACTACACAAAGGCATTTTTGAGACATTTTTTAAGTCAAAAGAAATCTTTTGTCTTTAAAAAGTCACTTTTTATTTTATTTATTTTACATTAAAATTTAATATCAATTGAATTGTCTTAAATATAAAATTTAAGACAAAAGTAGTCTGAGACAAAAATAGTTTGAGACAAAACTTTATATTTAAGACAAAAACAATTTGAGACAAAAATATTTTAAGATAAAAACAATTTAAGACAAAAAAAATTTAAGACAAAACTTTATATTTAAGACAAAAACAGTTTGATACAAATGTTTTAAGACAAAACTCTATATTCAAGACAAAAACACTTTGAGACAAAAATATTTTAAGACAAAAGCACTTTGAGACAAAAATATTTTAAGACAAAACTTTATATTTAAGACAAAAACAGTTTGAGACAAAAATATTTTAATATAAAACTTTATATTTAAGACTATGACAATTAAGACGAAACCCATTTAAGATAGTTAGCAATTAAGAAAAAACAATTAGCAATACTTCATGACAAGGTAATTGTCAAATGAGTTACATTCCATGAACTAAAATTGTTTATTTTTTTTAAATATGTAAAAAAAATTAAATTACTTCAACTAAACTTTGATATAAATTTGCAAGAAATTAAATATATATATATATATATATATATATATATATATATATATATATATATATATAAATTCATCCATACATGGATTTTAAACCTTCATTCTTTTCACTAAAATTACATGATTTGATAGTGGATAACTATACTTTTAATTTTTTTAAATAGATATTCAAACCACATGTCAATTTTATTTCTTTTATATTCTATTTTTCCTTTTTGATTAAACCACATTCTAAAAATATAATAAATAAACAGAGAAAAAAATATTATTTTTTGGTTGGCCACTCAAGGGGATTTCATTTTGAATCTCATGTTTTTACATAACACTTCATAATAAGGTGATTGTCAAATGAGTTACATTCCATGAACTAAAATTGTTTATTTTTTTAAATATGTGAAAAAATTTAAATTACTTCAACTAAACTTTGATATAAATTTGCAATAAATTAAATACAATATAACGATAAAATCAGTCCTCGATGTCTCTTGTTTGGATACCTCGAGCCATCATAGACTGAATACAACGATTATGCAACAGGTTTCTATGGAATGGGAATTGAGAAATTGCATGGATTAAATGGGACCGCATTGCTCTCCCTAAAAAATGGGGGGGATGGGGTATCAAAAACCTGGACATATTCGCCAAAGCTCTTGTCGCAAAAATGGTATGGACGATGATGACCTCCAAGAATCTCCGGATGTGGGTGGTCTACATGAAATACATCGGGCCCATGAACATCATTGACTGGATCAGACAGCCCTCTTGGAGCCACCGGAACATTTCAACTATATGGAATGTTGTTATCACCTCACTCTCGCACATTCGAAATGGTCTGACTTGGAGAATCAGACCTGGGAATCAAGCGCACATCGGAATTGATCCCTGGTTAGGATGTGGGAATGCACACATTTACCGTGCGACATCATCAACCATATGTCAGAACAAGGCATCCAATTCATTGCACAAATTTCTAACCCCTTGTCCTCGACTCTTTATTTGAAAGGATGGAAAACTGCTAATCAACTTGGACTCCGGGGGCCAATGCAACAAGCCTGGTAGTCTTATACAACTGCACTATCAGAAGATCATATCCGAATAGGTACAGGGGATGATGAATTAATCTGGGCCCCCTCTAAATCTGGGCTATACTCTCCAAAAGAAGGCCACCTACTCATATTTTCGGATCATTTCCCACAGGTGCAATGTTGGTGGTGGATGCTCATCTGGAAACTCAACGCACCTCCACACACCAGACTCTTCATGTGGTGCATTCTAAATTACACTGCTCCCACTATGGACAACCTGCACAAACGATCTATCCATGGTCCCTCTTGGTGTACACTCTGCTGGGTAGACTCTGAATCAGTTGATCATCTCTTCATACACTTCCACTCCTCCCAAGCACTTTGGACTTCCATTCTATCTGATATGGCATTAACCTGTAGTGGCATGGAATGAATTTAGGGGAGGCTTGGCAACTCTGGTGTAACACTGCCTCCCCGCATAAGGCTAGGAATATTCCCCTTCTCATCTGCTGGGGAATTTGGCTGGCTAGGAATGGTTCCATATTTCAGGATCACCTCCCTAACTGGCACTCGATCACTTCATCCATTTTATCCATCTACAACAGCATCCCTGACGATGACCCTCTGCATCCACCTCGAACTATCATTCCCGAAGTTATTAATTTCGACATACCTTAGGCTTACTTCGATGGCTCAGCCCAACCCATGGGATGCGGGGGTGGTGCCCTCCTTCACATTTCCCCACAACACTTTTACAAAATCAAGATGGTTTTGGGCCCTGGAACGAACAACTTCGCTGAGCTCATTACACTCTGCCATCTCCTTTAGTTTGCATTAGAGCATGATTTCCACCATCTACAAGTCTTTGGAGACTCTAAAATCATCATCAATTGGTTCAATAAATCTGCTACTTGTCACGTGCACACACTTCATACTATATTGGAAGATCTATGACATCTAAAAGCTCAATTCTTATCCATCTCATGTTCTCATATTTACAGGGAACACAACTGCATTTCCAACGATCCTTCCAAGGCAGCAACGGTCCAACATAGGGGGCTCTGGAATATAGAAAAGTAGAGGGATGCTCAACACTATAGCTATCATCAACAACCCTTCATTGACCATTGAGACTTTTGAGGATTGATAACTCAGCTTTTTGACAGTTTTTTATCATGATATAACCAAACTTAAATTATTGCACTTACTCTATTTATTTTTAATAGTCTGTGTTGTACACCCCTCTCGGTTTTTTGTAGAACTATATGATGTGACCACAGTCACAAAAATGCATATGCAATGCATCTACAACATGTACTTTTCACATATTAATGAAAATTATGATTTTTCCTTGTGAAAAAAAAATATAACGATAAAAAATTTAAATATTTTCTCAATTGTTATATATATATATCAAAACTATACATAAAGAAATAAAATAAAAAATACAAATTCATCCATATATGCATTTTAAACCTTCATTCTTTTCTTTCTAAATGAAAAATCAAAATTTTGATTCTTGCATGTCTTATAGTCACATCTCAATTTTCTTTTGAGTGTTGAACAAATATATCAAAGAGATAAGTAACAATAATTTAATTATTTCTTAGATAAAAATTTAGTATTTAAAATTTTTCTTATTGTAAAAAAACTTTCTACTAATATATATATATCTATATATCTATATATATATATATATATATATATATATATATATATAATGCATTTTAATGTTTTTTTTTATTAATTTATTATTAAGTATTAAGATGTTGGTAAATATTTTCATCTCATAATTAGAAAACCACGAATGCATTATTAAGAAACCAAGTAATATTAGTAATTGATATCATTTCGAACTAGGGAGTAACAATTATATGGTTCATCTTCCTCACTTAATAGAGATATATGTAAAGAAATTGTGAAGGAGGTTGAAAGAGTACTCTAGCATAAACTTTAATTTAACCTAAAAATTCATTGTCATGCCCTTATAGTCACCCATATTGGAGACTGACTTAGCGCACCTAGATGGCTCATCACTGTAGGTTTGTGGTGCATCTGACTCATTTCATCTCATCGATTTTCTCAATATGAAACTATGTGATTATATACTACACCTCACTTTTTATATTTCATGATCATTAAAATTCACAAGTTTAACACTTATTGAAGTACGTAGATAATAATTCCATACAATTATGCCTTAACCTAACCAATATGAAAACGATGTGAATGAAGTAATCTTATAGAATCAACAACCTAATTGGCCTAACAGTTGTCAAATATTGAAATGTGTTACAATCAAGTGAACTCTAGCCTTGTATAACAATTTAAATTAAAATAGCACACAATTCATACAAACCTATCACCAAATTTCCTATTTCATTTACAATCATCCATCGCAATTTTGTCATAGATCAAAATTGTTTCACTTGATAGAAATAGCAAGTACTCTCGTATGCATGCAATGTAAAAGAGTTAAATTAAGTGAAGGAAAGCAAGTTAAGTCTAATTAAGTCTAATATTAGAAGTCAAGTGAATCAAATTTAAAAAGGTAATTCCTTGTCAAGAAAAGCTAAGTGAAGGAAAATAAAAATGTCAATTTATGTTAATGTGAAGTTTGAAAATTTTATGTTAAAGTGAAGTTTGAAAAGTTTAGTTAAAGTGTCAAGTCATAGTTTGCATGAAGAAAATAAAGTTAGAGTTTGCATGATTCCATATTTAGAAAGTTTAGTGCTTATATACTCATGGTTGGGTCATTGTAATGTGAAGTAAGAAGGGAGAATAACAACAATTCAATGGATGTACATATGAGAGAATAATTAATGAATATAACTTATTTATTCAAGAAGAAGCTCGTGTACTTATTTGTCTTGTGTTTGCATCTTTATATTTGCATCTTTAGTGAATATAACAAGTGGTATCAGAGTAAGGTTTAACAAGGTTTCAAAGCACCAAACAAGTTAAGAAGGTCGTGAGCTACTTCCACTAAGATCCTTGCCTATCGTGAGTAGTCTACAAATCAAAGTTTGCATCCATTGGTCCATAAGTAGAAACTAGAGCTCGTTGAGAGTTTATAAACCCAACTACTAAAATATTAGGGTGAGTAGCCTATAGAGCCACCACCATATCAAGAGGAAAGAGCCACCACCACTGACCAAAGAAGGGGTCTCTATCGTAAGTTGTAGCCATGAGCCTCCATAAGAATATTCATAGAAGAGCTTAGCAAACTTGCTAGTAGCTGTTGGGAGCCACCGTTAAAGTGAAGGTTAAAACTTTTATTTTTAAAGATAATCAAGTTTATGTGAAAGTAATTTCTATAAGGCTAACACAATAAGGAAAGAAGGTAAAAGACAAAATAAATACTACAACCATGGGTCACAACGTAAGAATGAAGCAAACCGAGAAAATAAATCGAGAGGAAGAGCCAAAGTATTTTGAAGATCTCATAGAGGTTCTCTCCACAGTCGAGGCATCTAAAGAAAAGTAGACGAAGTAGAAAAATTCGAGGATGAATGGATCAGGATAAATCAGGTAACACTTCCAAAATTTACTAGTAAAATTTTTATTTTTTAGGAACTGTCAAAATGAAAACTTTTCTTCGATGTAAAGTGTTGATTGAGTTTCGGTTTAATAACCCATGTGATGAAGTATGTGATATATTAGTATTTCATCTTATAAAACATGCATTGGATGATAAGTCCTTGTGCAAATTAGCAAAAGCTACATCTTCCTAAAGCATGGAAGACCGTGGAAGTAGAATTTGGTATAAAGGAAGTGACATAAATCAACAAATTATGTTACAATCTGTTTAAGAATCAATAGAAATTTAACTTCAGTTCTGAGATTAAATGATCAAGACTCTAGGAGGAAAACGGAGCTTGGAGAATCCCACTCAAATGTGGATGATGGTCATAAATACTATAAAAGTGAAACTCATCATGCAGAAATGCATATGGATGAAGAAGGCACATAAAATATTGCAGAGTGAGAATTTGAAGCCCCTACATGTGAGGTAGAGTAAGAACATATAAATGCTCGAGAACCCCACTGTAACATGGATGGTGAAGATGATGGTGAAACCCACTCTGATGAGACACATTTGGATGGTGACTGAAAAGTGAGTAGTGAATTGGTGAATCCAACAATAGTCCTTGTTGATGATGGTAAAGCTTCTAATAAAGAAGTGAATAACACATGTGTGATCTAGTTGGTATGATAGTAGTTTATGATGGCCTCTTTGCATCATAGTTTGAAGCATTTAAGTTTGAGAATAACAAAGACAATTTTTCATATGAAGTAATGGTTTGTAGAGCTGAATGTTTATCTCTCATGAATCCAACAACAAATGATGAATTTGGTGAAGTTGAAATTGTTAATGAGCACATGCATGCTCATATATATTACCACAAAGTGGATGAAAATTATGTTGATTAGATTTGTGGTCTCTTTTTTGAAACAAGGATTGATTGTGGAAATATGGAAAGTGCCATGTTTGATGAAGAATTGAAGGTTGAAGCTACCACTGTAGTAGCAAGTTGTAACAACCCTGGTAAAAAATCCATGTAAAAGTTAATAAAGGTAAAATAAGACCTTGGTCATGGGACACGTATTCAAAGTTAAATTTTGGGCAAATATATCCAAGAGGGTGTTCATTTCGGTTTATTAATGGTTATGGAAATTGGAAAAGGAAATGGAAAAGTCTTTGGAAAGGTATGAGGCATTTGTTGGTATTTTATTTATGAAAATAATGGAAAACAAGAGAAAAGGGAGGTGAAAGGTCACATGTTGCATGTGAGGAAGAAAATGAAGGAAAATAATGGGAAAATGAAGAAATTTGAGGCCTCATTGATAAAAAGGCTTATGAGGATCAGTTGGTAGCTTTTGCACAAAAAATTTTCAGTTCAGTTTTGGAGCTCTCATTCTATTCTCTCTCTCATACTCTTCGACACTTTGAGTTTTCTTAGAGCACTCTTGGAGGAGTGTGGCATACTTTGGATTTGGATCAGAAAGGCAAAGGAAAAGCAAGAAAGTGCAAGAGGACAATGAGATCGATAGCTATAGCGGGTTTTTCTTGCAGGTACTGAGTTTCATGTATGGTTCTCTTACTAGTTTTGGCATGTATGGCATATGCATGTGGTTATTTGGTTATGATTTGTAAATGGCATGGGGGATTGCATGGATTAACAATGGTTTTTCCTAGCCTTGCTATTTCCTAGATAACCATGTTTTGTGGGTTTTAATTTTATTTTCTGGTTGGTTTTCTTGTGCCTTTGGTTGTGGGTTGAGTTATTAGTTCCTAGAAGCCTTGGTTTGAAAAATTCTCAAGAAGCCCTTGGTGGGTTGAGTTACTATTCCTGGAAGCCCTAGTTGGAAAAATGCTTTGGAATCTCGATAACAAATGTGTGTTGAGTTGCTAATCATGGAAGCACTGGTTGGAAAAAATGCGTTGGAGCCTTGGACAGCTTGTGTAGAGACCAATATGGTGATGGTTAGTGATTTTCTACCATGAAGTGGAATCACCGATTGAGGGTTGGGGTGATTTGGCCTCTAGAATCCTTGGTTTGGTTTTGATTGATTTGTTCTATGAGATCACACATTCATGCTTGGAATATGGCATGAGGGTGACTCGCTGAAAGAAAGATTTGGTTTAGCCTAGCCTATGGTCGGGTGGTTCATGGAAGTCCCATAGTTGGTCAGCCTATGCAATCATCAATGAGAGCTCTTTCTCCTTGGTATTTTATGGGTAAATATACTTGTTTATATGTGACTTATATTGTAGTTATATCCTTGATATTTTTTTTGGTTATATGTTGGTTATGATTGAGTTTTACGACAATGATAATGTATGGCTCTCATCATGTTTTGGTTAATCACTGAATTTACAATGACTATATGGCTTAATAGATGGTAATTCAGTTATTATGATGAGGCATCAATGCTTCATAATGATTCTCAGATAATTGTGAGACCCTTGTGCTCATGTCTATTTTTTTAACCTGTAGAATGCATATTTGTGACATGTATGACGAAATGGTTGTCATGGCTAGTAGGGGTCAACTCAAGTCCTTGTTCAAGTATTTAAATTTTTATCATTCTTTTGGTGTTACTTTTAATTTCTGGAAGTTTCATGGACTTTTGGGCAGTGGCTTGAGTCCTGGCCCTAAAAAAGTGGCTCAAAATTCGGAGTCGTTAGCACAAAACTACCTGGAAAAGTCCCTATTCACATGCATGCCTTGTTGTGGGAGTGATTGGAGGTTCTAAGTCGCAAGAATGCCCATGTCAAGGGATCGATTAAGGCTTTGATGAAGAAAAATATTAGTTTGTCTCAAGGGTTGGTCACCTGGATGGGTTGGATGGCTCCTGGGGGTTTTGTTGCAAGTGCAGAAGGTCAGGTTGGTTGTGTTCCGTCGGTTCAACTTCCTTAACTAATATATAGGGAGTTGAATAATATCATAGTAACTCTTCGTCACATGTTTGCCCAGGTTGGCCGGTTACTTGGGTAGATTTCGAAGGAGGGTGTTATAGAGTGGTATCATAGCATGGTTCTGTTCTCCTTGGGTGATGTCTGGTTTCCATTCCCCTTGGATGAATATGTTTTCATAGTGGCAAAGATCATCACATGAGATATTATACACAACATCAAGGTGGTAGACCACAGATTTACAGTGCTCAGGAAGCACAAAGAGCGGGGGATGTTGGACAAAGTGTTCCTCAGATCTATGCAGCATTGGATAACAGGCAAGCAGATCACCAGACATCTATTATCGAGATGGACGATAAGCTTTGTGATCAATTTGTTTCTATTTTGATTGGCCCTGGATTTAATTATAGTTATGTTAATCTTGACCTGGTGGATAAGTGTGGTTTTAATAAAGAAGCACATGCATAGTCTTGGTTAGTGTAGTTGGATACAGGTACAAAGAATCGAGTTCATCATTGGGTAAGATCTTATGCATTTGATTTGAATGGTATGTCTACATCAACACATTTGAATGTATTGTCATTGGGTTCATATAACATGCTTTTATATATGGAATAGTTGTATCTCCATAGGACCAAAGTGGACTACTATGACAAAGCTATTGAGTGCTTGGATGACAATGGAGAACATATATTCTTGCAAGGTAAGAAGAAGGAAACATCAATGAGAATGGTGACAACTATGTAGACGAAGTGTAGTTGCAGGAACAAGTGTGTGTTATTTGCAGTACATATTTCTAGTGACAAACATAAGGAAGTTGAGGATGTAGATATCTTGAGCAAGTACCCAGTTTTACAACAGTTTCAAGATGCATTTCCTGTAAACATTTCAGATTTTTCGCCTCACAGGGAAGTGTATTTTTCTATTGAGTTGGTGCCAGGGGCAGCACCAACATCAAAAAAACCATACAATATGAGCACTCCATAGTTGGTAGAGCTAAAGTTGCAGTTGAAGGAAATGTTGGACAAGGAACACACTAGGTCAATTGTATCACCATGGGGCACACTAGTATTATTTGTGAAGAAGAAGGATGGTAATCTCAGATTGTGCATTCATTACATGCAATTGAAGAAGGTGACCATTAAGAATAAGTATCCATTGTTGAGGATTAATGATTTGTTCGATCAATTGAAGGGAACAAAAATGTTCTCAAAGATTGATATGAGATTAGGATATCATCTGATATTAGACTATTGACTATTAACATTTCTCCTAAGGGTTACAGAACTAGGGTTCATAGATAAACTTGTATTCTATGGTTTCAAACCCTTCTTGTCTCCTTCAAGGGGGTTTCTTAAGCCCTTCAAAAATACTTCCTTTTGCTAACCAAATGGATTGTTTCTTTCACACATGTATTGAAACGTACTTTGCAAATCATACTGTAATTGATTCATAATATGATATTGTTGGTATTGACTACACCTTATTTGGAGACATAGTTTGTATTGTAGGGGCTAGTACCTTTATATTGGATGTGGTTGGTGATGGGAAGACTACTCACCTTCTAGTAAAGATTCATACTAAATCTAACAAGCCTATGGATGCTTGTTTACAAAGGGAGACCCCTCTTAGCTCAGCTCATTAGATTCTTTGTTTGTTCATGCTAATTTTTTTTCTCAAATTTCCTTCTCCAAGGGGTTGAGACTATTTGCTTCATTTATTGAGACTAAGAAAAGGTGCTTTCAAGTCAAAAGTAGAATAAAAATTTGGGATTACCTCTAGGCCTTTAAAATTCATAAGGTGGTTGGTTTGGATTGGATCCATTTTTCTTAGGTTATATCATGTCTACTACTTTACATTCCTCTAGCTCAAACAATTAGAACACATCAATAAGTGTTTCTTCCTCCTTTTTCTTTGCGATGATATCTCTCTCAATAGGCAATAAATGCATTGCAAACCGAGGCTTCTTAGTGATCGAATGGTGCAGTTTGATTTGACCATTTCTTCCTATTGCAGTTTGTAGAAGGTTCTTGATCCCACCATTTCTTCCTATTTAAGCATTTTAATCCAGGTTGAAGGAGCTAAGGGGGTTTAGTTGCAAACAAAGCCAAGGAGGATGCATGGAATACAACTTGCTCGAGGTTCCCAATCCTGCATGTTCTTCCTATTGAAATTGAAGCCTTTTTATCCTAGTTGAGGGAGATGAGGGGGAGTTGAGCGAGTTGAGTCATAGGAATAGTAAAGGAGGATGCAGGGACTGCAACTTACTTGAGTTTCTTCATCCCGTCAATTCTTCCTATTTAAATTGAATCCTTTTCATCCCAGTTGAAGGAGTGGAGAGGGGTTAAGTTGTATGTGCAGTCAAGGAGGATGCAAGGACTTAGGTTAAGGGGACATGATAATGACTGGGTTAACTAGGTTTTCCTTTTATTTTAGTTCAAAAGAGGTTTACCTTGGTTTATTTGACACCCTCATAACATTTCATGTATTTCCAATGCGTTAATTGATGGAACATGACCTGTAACGCTGGAACTTTATCCCATTTATATTAATTATGTCGATAGGCATTCTATTATGGGGTTCTTGTTTGTGACACTGTTGAGATTCGTCATCCTCAATAGGTGTCACAAAATCTCAATAGTGTCAGATAGTACAAGACATAATCCTCGATTTCCGTCAAACTAAAAACTCCTCCTCGCTTTCCATCAAAGCGGACACTCCTCGATTGGTTTCTATCAACACTGCTCCTCGATCAATTTGTTGGACCTGGCTCTTGCCTTGTCTTGTCTGATGGCAGTAAGCGCACTCATCTTTGCAATCCGTCAATTGGATATGGTAGTCGAAGGCACAGACTTATTGTTCCCGCTTGGCTATGCTACCTGATTCCATCGGAAGGTTAGCAAACCTCCAGTGCATCGATTTTTTTTATTGTTACCACTTGGCAATGCTTCCCAATTCTTTTGGGAATTTGACTCGACTCAAACGTCTTTCTGCCTTGATGGGATGTAAGAATGTGACCATTTCCAATGAGACACTTGGAAATTTTACCACGCTGGAATTGTTGGATCTTTCATGTTGTCCCAAGGTGAAAGGATGACCTCCCCAGGTTGCACATCAACAGTTTCTGGAAAAATTATACTTGGTGAATGCCTCTGCCTTGCAGCCAAAACACCTCTTCAAGGATCATGTAATAATATATTTATGTGCAATATACAATTTTCAATTCTCTTATTCTGAGTCCTTGCATGACCTACCAAATTCCTACCTAGATTTGGCGGGTGTTTAGCCTGTAATTGGCAGAGGGTGTTATAAGCTAGCGCGATTTGAACTCTATACAGGTATGTGCTCTGAATTTTTTTAATCTGCAAATTTTGATTTCTTTGTTCGATTTTTATATGTGTATTGGCTTTTGAGAAGGGTTTGGAGGTTTTATGGAGAATTTGCAGTAGGTTTTGAAGTTATTTTGGCATTATTTAACACTGGGGTTTTGTATTCTGAGGGTTTTGTCAATGAATTTGATTGTTTTAATCCTCCATGGGGATTTTCTCGTATGGGTTATTCATCGTATTGGGTTTTCTTTTAATGGGAAATCAAGTCAATGGTTTTTTAAGCTTGCATTGTTTGTAAGTCAAAATTATTGTTTCTGCCTTCGATAAGGGTTTTGTTTAATTACTTTCCTTTTTCTTCTTTTAATGATTTGTTAGAATGCTTGATATTTTGCTTTGGTTTTGGGTTATAGGCATTCTTCTGAAGTTGGCTGTAATTGGATTTGGATGTTAGTTTTATCGTATGCATATCTCCGAAATTTTTTTAAAATGTCTCGAGCATTAATTTTTTTTGTTTTTTCAAATTTTTTTTTTTTTAATGTCTCTAGAATTACTACCTTTTGTTGTTAAGTAGTAAAATAGTTAGAATTTTCATATAATATTATGATTAATTTTTTTCACATGACACTATGATCTGTTGTTAAGTGCTAAAACATTTAGAATTTTCACACACCATGATTAAAACATTCTAAGAAGTGTAGAAATTAATACACATTCCTATTAGAAATAAAAAGTAAATATATAATAATTTATGAATAAAATAAATAATAAAATCCACCCAAATTTAAGAAAATCAAAATCTCACTTAAAGATAACTCTTAAAATAAATATACAATTTATGAATATATGAGAATGTAATAATTAAATAATAGTTTAAAATTTGTTTAAATTTTATGAAGGGCTAGATTTAATGCTGGAAATTAAGAAGTTTTTTTTTTCATCTTTAGAGAAAGTTCAATTTCCATGAAAATTATAATGGTAGAAAGTGTGATTTAATTGTTGAAAAAAGTTATGATATTATAGAAATTGATTTATTCATTAATAATTTTAAAATTTTAAAATTTTATTAATCTAAATTCATTTGAAACTTAATTTTATCAAGTGTGGGAAAGAAACAAATTTATTAGTGTATTTTCAATTTATCATTCTAATACATATATAATAAATAAATAATCACTTCCAATTCAATTTGTATTTCCTTTTTATTTTAAAAAACACACATATATATAACATATTGACAATTTCTCATTCCCTATTTTTTTTTTAACCAAAGACAAATAAAGAACCATTTTCTACTAGACTTATTGTACTCTCATCCCCATATAGGCCATCAATACTTCAAAAATAAAATACCAATTAATAATTAATAGTAGCAAGTAGTTTAGATTTAAAAATATATATATTTAATTATAAATAAAAACATTTAAAATAAAGTAATAATTATTTTAATGAAATGAAAAATTAAAATATCTATAAAAGAATTAATTATGACCTTAAAGTAAATCATATTTTGTATACAATGTAGTGCTTAAAATAAATCATATTTTGTATACTATGTATTGTGAGTGAATTATAAATGAAGAGTGAAAATAAATTCCATTGTTTATTTTGAACAAGTCGTAAGTTTCTATGATTTTGTTTTGAAGGTGAATGTGGAGTTATTTTGCAATTTCTAGGTTGGTTATAGTTGAGAACATTAAGAAGTGCAACACACTTTGCTTCACAAGTTTCTTGTTTGAATATGCTTACAGTAAAAAGAGTAAATGTGGATATAGCAAATTATTAGATTTTAGAAAGAATTGTAGTAGTGGTTTTAGCTAGAGAATTGTGCTTTGGCTATAAGCCAACTACTAAAAAGAAATGTGAAGTTCAACTAACAAACACCCTTTAATTAGTAATTTCATACAACCCAACAATATTCATTCCATTTTAAAATGGTTTATCTACTGAGATAATGAAGGACAATGCCACTCAAATTTTTTTTAATATTTATTATCTAATAATACTTACCATTATAACTTCAATTCTAGAAACATAATTATATATAAAATATTGTCTAAAATATATCATCATATTTTATTTATAGCTAAAATTCATTTGAAAATATAGTACATTTATTCATACACTATTCTATATTGTGATAGAGTATTATCAAACATTAAAATTAATTGATATTACTAAATCTCTACAAATTAATTGATATTAATAAAGCTCTACAATGCAAATTAGTATTAATAAAGCTCTACTTTGCACTGGTACTATGGTGCCATGTTCACTTATGTCACGTGATGAACATGTGGCTCCTTGGGCCATGTTCTACGGTGAAGAGAGCAGGGTATAATTTATGGTGAGGATCAAATCCTCCAACCCTAAAACATTTTTCATTAAACCCTTGGCATTTTTTATGATATTTACCATTACCATCATTTACCATTACCAATACCGTCGCTTCAAGCGGTTAACTGTTTCATAGAGCAACTATTGAATTTATCTCAAGGTTACCTTCTAGGCTTCTATAGTCCGTTGAATTATTAGATTTTTAATCCTTCTGATCACCAAGCAATCAACTCTTGCCGAAACTGATTTCAACTTTGCTTGGTAGAAATTTGATGCAGTTGTCGGCGATACCACAATTTTCGCGAGTTGAAGTAAACATGTGGATTCCACACAACCATGGACCGAATCAAGTGTAGTAATGGTGGTTCCCATCAAGGTAGACGAAGAAAATAATGCTTGGGCATTCATGTGGCCTTTTACTTTGGGAACATGGTCTACAACATCAGCATTTTTCATATTCACGGGATTTGTATATGGTTATTCGAGCATAGGGTAAATCCAAGTTCAGAGGAAGACCCAGGCAACAAGTGGTCACTCTACTCTGGTATTTTTTTTCTCTAAATATTTATCTATTGTCAGTCTATGCACTTATGTCCTTGTTGTTTAAAGTCTCCAACAAGCTGACCTTTCTTCTTTTCCGTTCGCTTTGTTGTACCAGGTTTTCATTCTCGACGTTGGTTTTCTCACACAATAAGCGATTCACATTCCACTTGAAATGCTTTTGTTTCTCTTCTAGTTTGAAAATGAAAAAATAGAATGTCACCATTTACATGGATTTATGAGCTTCATCCTCCTAACCTATTTATTGTACTGCAGAGGAGAAGTTAGTTAGCAGTTTTTCTCAATTGGTGCTTGTAATCTGGCTATTTGTAGTTCTGATTTTAACATCCAACTATTTGGCCAGATTGACGTCTATTCTCACTGTACAAAAATTGAACCCTAGTTGTTGAATCTCTCAAGGCCAGTGGAGACGTAGTAGGGTATCAGATCGGTTTTTTTCTAGCTTAATACCTCCAGCTGGAGCTTGGCATAAATTATCTTAAGGCATATTCAACACTAGAGGAAGCCGGATTGGCTCTCTCAAAAGGAACAAAGAATGGAGGAGTTGCTGCCATTTTCAACAAGATTCCTTATATCCGTATTTTCTAGCATCACAATGTAACTACACAATGGTTGGACCAATCTACAGGACTGGAAGCTTCGAATTTGTAAGTTCCTTTAAATTTTCCATTATTTTTCTAAACTCTTTATGCATTTCACTTTTGCTTTAATGTACTAGCGGAGTATTTTTATGAACTCCTGTAACGCATTATTTATACATGAATTTTCTAGCATCACAATGCAACCTCTTGGTTCGGTTGGTTCAATCTACAGGATCCTTCACAAAATCAAGAAGCCAAATCCATGGAAATAGTGACGCTTACAGAAGAAATTCAAGTCAGAAAATTCCCAGTGAGAGAAAACTACAAGTTACCCCTGCTATGAAGAAAAAAAAGAACCTAGGCACCTCTGTTTTGGAGAAAATTTCTTCTGAACCTTCCAAAACAGGGCATCCTGCATTTAATTCCAATTTGGTTCCAGTAAGAGAGTCTTCTACTTCAACAATTGTCACTGTAGATGATGAGCAAGGTACTCATAATGCTGCTATATTTCTTAATGTTAATAGCCAAACTTCTGTATTGGAGAGAGTTGAATCCACTCAATCAAAGAAAAAGAGGAGGCAATCGCCAGAAGGGAATTTAAAATTTGGCCTTGACATGTGTTCCAAACGAGGAGAATTACTGGAAGCAATATCATTGTATGACAAAGCACTTTCAGAAGGTGTTGAACTCAACCAGCACCACTACAATGTGCTTTTGTATATATGCTCTTCTGCTGCCATGGTTGTTCTTAGGCCTGAAAAGAGTGGGAGTGAGGATAATAGTAGATATGAACAAGATATATGCCCTTCAAACAGGGATCATGAAATGACAAAGAAGGATAAGGATGGTACCTCAGAAGATGAGGCTAAGATAGAAATTACTGAAGAAATGATGGAATTGGCTCTGAAGAGAGGCTTTGAAATTTATTAACAGATGCATTCATAGCTGCAAATTCCTCCAAATGAGGAGGCTGCTTTTACCTTAGTGGCAAGATTGGTTGTGGCAAAAGGGAATGGGGATTTGGCCTTTGAAATGGTGAAGCAAATGCCAGCTTATAATTTTGTTCCAAGGCTATGTTCTTTCAGCCCGACATTGTTTTCTTTCTATAAAAACATGGAGGTGGAAAAAGCATATGAGGTATATGCCAACATGGCAGCTTTTGGTATACAACCAGAAGAACTGGAGCTAGCAGCACTCTTAAAGCTCAGCGCTAAAGCTGGGAGAGAAGAGAGAGTTTATTCTCTATTGCATAGATTGAGAGCTAGTATTAGACAGGTATCTCCATTGACTTCGAATGTTATAGAGCAATGGTTCAAGAGCAAAGTGGCAAAAGAGGTGGGTACTACTAGTTGGGATACAAGAAAAATAAGAGAAGCCAGTGTAGCTAGAGGAGGAGAGTGGCACGGGCAGGGCTGGTTGAATAAAGGGGAATGGAAAATTAGGCACACCACTATGACCCATAAGGGGGTTTGCAGATGCTGCAGGGAACAATTAGTTACAATTGATATTGTTCCATCAAAGACTAAAAAAATTTCCAAATCTATTGCAGCTTTAGCTCTTGAGAGGGAGGCCAAATCCGAGTTCACCACATATCAGGAGTGGTTGGATAATCATGGACCATATGAATCTATTATTGATGGGGAAAATGTGTGCCTCTATCAACAATGGTTGGACCAATCTACAGGGCTGGAGGCTTCAACTTTGTAAGTTCTTTTAAATTCTCGATAATTTGTCTAAACTCTTTATGCACTTCACTTTTGCTTTAAGTAGGGTTGTTATGACTAGTTTTGGCACATGATGAAATGCACATATGCATTGATACGTGGCAGGAATTTTTCTTTTTTGTTTGTAGTATTCAATAGACCACATTGAAAAATGTTTAAATTTGTCATTTCAAAGGCTTTATGCAGCTCACCTTTTAGTCTTACGACTAAGAAAATATTGAAGTTCATTCTGTGTGTACTTTTCTTAGAGTATGACACGTTACATTCAAGGACATATGTTATTCTAAATGCATTTATCTAGGAAAATATTGATTCTTGAAGGCAACTTCATCCAAGGTTGGTTTGCATTTTGTGCACATTTTAGTGGTTTGTTCTCCATTTTTTTGTATCTTTGCTTTTCGTGCTCTATATATTTTTTATATGTCAATTCATTGCTCTTGTTGATATTCAATGATTCATTTGTTGGTGTCGCATCAATTGATTGCACAGATACAGGGTTGAAGACTCCAGAAAATTCAGGGAAGCCTTTGTTCTTAAATGAATTATCCAAATTGTGGAGCAAAGTTGAGGCCAAAACTTTCTTGGGAAGAAGGAGAATATGGATCATGTAACACCTTACTGATTGATGATAGTCCTTACAAAGCTTTGCGCAATCCTGTGAGTGCGAATCTCACTCTTGAACATAGTATTTACTGAGTAAAGTTATGGAGCTATTTGTTTATTTATTATGTTGGCGTGATATACTAACATTGAAATTCTTCTTTTGTTGGTTTTATGTTTTAACAACCACACACTGCAATTTTTCCTTATCCATATAAAGTTACCAATGAGCTGGATGACATTTTAGGCTGGTATTTCAGTTGTTGAGAGTAAAACTAATGTCATGATAATTTTTTTCATGTTACGAGGCATAATTTTTAATTACTAATCATTCAGATACATCTCCCTGAAAGATATATCTGAAAGATCTCCTTGTCGGGTATTACTTTGACTTTTTCTTATTGAACTTTATCATATTGTCTAGGAGGGGATTTGCGAAAATATTTAGAAGGGCTTTTAGCTGCTTCAAATGTTCAGCAATATGTGGAGCATCACCAGTTTGGACAGCCAGCAATCAGCACAGAAATCCCGAACTGGCATTTCTACCACAAGGTTCTTCTGGTCAGTCAACCAATACAGAAACCTTTCTCTAGGAGAAGAGCACAAGGTGTTGACTATATTCTCTTTATTTAATTTTTAATCTAAAATCTAAAAATAAAACAAATGAATCCTTATTTTCCTATTTATTAAGCACCCTTCCTTCATTGTGCATGTTGGTGGTGCTACCTTCTCATTGTATACATTGGAAGTGCAATGTAAATTATAGTTGTCATCATTGATTGGCAAAATCGGGATGTTTGACTAAATACTCCTTCATTTTGCTATCATCCAAAACATAACAAGTTTTCTTCCTCCTTTCCAAACAATACATGAAGCTGATGTTTGTTTTCTTTCACTCAGGGGCCATTGCAAAGGCATGTGGCATAAGGAAATTGGTGGATCTTGTATTGAAATGGCCTTCTGGCGGGAATGGGTTTTGGTAAGCTACAAACTTTGATTTCTAGAATTTGACACATAAAATGTTGAAACTAATAATGCTTTGTATCTTTAAGAGTTCTCTTTTCTGGTAATAGAGCCATGTGAAATAACTCTAATGGATAGATAGGCTTTTTTTTGTCTCTGCTTCATACAAAAAATGTACAAATAAACCTCATAGTCTCGAATGATGTCTTGATGTAAGATGGATTTTCTCTGCTTACTTTGTATAATATTCAATCTCTAAATATTTTTTTAAGAGAAATGTGAAGTAAGACAAACTATTTGAGTTCATTTTAGGGATACACTTTGCAGAATGTGCCTATCATTACTCCTTTTAGGTTTTGAGTCATCAAGGATGGTAGCCCCTTGTAAAATGGAGCAGGTCAAGATCGTTGAAACCTAGCTTTTCTTGTTTTTTTAGCATGCCCGCTTTAAGGTGACTAAGCTACATGTGATGCACTTTTTGAATGGTGTGAATCCAAAATTTTGAACTTGTTTTGTGCATTCACGGGATCTGCAAAGGCCAAAACCTACTGAACTTGTTTTATAGCTTTCTTCACTGAATGTCGTTGCTAACCCCTTGAGTGACACTACCCATCCTTGAAGAAATGACCAGTTGACATATTTTGCGGATGGATACAGTAGCATAATAGTATCATTGTAGTATTCAGACTAGAGGGTTTTCAATAACTCGAACAATCGTTATAGAAAACACCTTAATAGCCTAATTCAATTGCCGACTTCTCTCATGGTGGAATTTAATAGTATATTTCAATTTCCCACTTCTCTCATTGTGGAATTTAGGTTGGTTCTTGTGCTAAATCATTCAATGATGTCTCTTATGATGGCATTTATTAGTCTAATTCAATTTTCAACTTCTCTCGTGGTGGCATTTAGGTTGGTTCTCCTTCAATGTGCCCTTCATCTGCCAGCTATAAGGTAGATGTTTAATAAAAGCATGTAAGGTTTAGGATTTGTAGGGTTCAACTCGAAAATGTGTTCTACCATATACCCTCATAGATCTAGATATATATTTATTCTACATGCACCAAGAATGGAAAATATAGAACACCAGATTATATAGCCAAATAACTCTTGCCCAACCCCAAACAATAGTTTTGATGTTTGCAAAGATAAATAAAAGTGTAAATTGCAATTTTTGTGGCATCCTTGGGCATGAGGAAATCCCGGAAGAAACTAGAACCATTGAAGCATAGTTTTTTCTAATGAAAAGAAATCAGACCCTGTTTTTCACATTTAGTAAAAAACTGGAATATCATTAAGTCTGCCAGTTTGGTTCAGACTAGTTTGGTCCAAGAAGGAAAATGTTGCCCTATTTTGTCCAATGGAAAAGTGCATATTGGGGAGCCCTTCATATCAAAATGATTGGTACTGTACCAAAGGATCCTTGATTCACTAGTAAGATCAAACAAGGATTTATATGTCTGTCAATTCTCTAATTCTCCAACTTAAAACACTCACCATTGTTTGGTTTGGGAATGAAAATCTTCCTCCTTTACAGGCCCATGTTCGGAATACTTCACAGCTCGTAAGTGAGGTGGAATTAGGAACCAACAGTACAGCCACTCCCATTACCTTTGAATGGACTGGCATTACGTACCCAAATGAGTGGGAATCTTAGTATGACAAATACTCTGCTAAATATGAGAAACAAGAACTGAAAAAAATAGCTAAGGTCAAACCTGTTGCCTTTAGCCACATAACATAATCCTTAGAGATGAATCCTAAGATTGTGAATGCAGTAAAAAAGGTACCAAGAGAAGTCACCGAAATTCCTTCAACAAGTTCAATAGAACTTGTCAGAGAACACTGATGTTAACACCAGAAGTGTATAGCCTGCAACCAGCTGATAGAAAAACTGGGTACTGAGGGCCAGAAAAATCCCATTCATTTTCTTATGTTTTCTCTACTTCCAAGGGAAGAAACCAGTAAAACTATCGAGGTAGCCACAGGAGAAGAAAGCTACATTCCAGGAAGAAATCTTCCTTTCATACCTTTCAGACAGTATGATGATGATGGTTCGAAGAAAATGGAATTCCTCCCTTCCAGCACTGTTCTTGCAACACAGTCTTTAGGAACAAATACTTCACAGCTAAATTATGCAAATCTCAAGCTTGATTTAGAAGCTAAGAATATTGATGATTTGTACAGAGATGTTCTAAATGTGAAAGCAGCTATCTCTGAAGAAAAAGTAGTTTGTGAAAAAATACTAGCACATACAGAATTGCTAGATCATTAGGTGAGTGACTTAACCAATGTCTTAGAGAAAATTGAAAAAAGGCTAGTCACTATTAATACATTCTTGTCCATGCAACTCCCACTTCTCAAAAAATTAGATGGGAAAGCTAAGCCTAGACCTAATTATCTGGCTATAATGGATAAACCTCAATCATCTACACTTTAAGTACCCAACTGAGTGGGAATCTCAGTATGACAAATACCCTGCTACATCTCAGCAACAAGAACTGTAAAAAATAGCTAAGGTCAAACTGTTTCGTTTAGCCACATAACACAATCCTTCAAGATGAATCCTGAGATTGTGAATGGAGTCAAAAAGGTACCAAGAGAAGTCACTGAACATCCTTCGACAAGTTCAACAGAACTTGTCAGAGAACATAGAGCTCAGCACCAACAGTGTATAGCGTGCAACCAACTGATAGAAAAACTGGGTACTGAGGCCTAGAAAAAGCCCAGTCATCTGCTTATGTTTTCTCTACTTCCAAGAGAACAAACCAGTAAAAATGTCAAGGTAGCCATAGGAGAAGAAAGCTACATTGTAGGAAGAAATATTCCTTTCGTACCTTTCAGACAGTATGATGGTGATGGTTCGAAGAAAAGGGAATTCCTCCCTTACAGCACTGTTCTTGCAGCATAGTCTTCAGGAACAAATACTTCACAAACTATTTTTTCTTCAGAGATAGCTGCTTTCACTTTTAGAACATCTCTGAGCAAATCATCAATATTCTTAGCTTCTAAATCAAGCTGGAGATTCCAAAATTTCATACCTTCCATTCATTATTGTCGATATGAATTTTTGGGCATCTAATGCACTTTTTCAATTCAAATCTAAACATCCAGATGTCACATATTGTAAAATATCTCCTTTTTTTCATGAGTTGTTTCTGCATAAATTTCCCTTTGGTTCCCTTTTTCTTTTGTGCCCAAGGGTTAAAATGTTTACACTTTTAACTATTTGGAGATTGCAAGGAACATTTTGTGTTCAAATGGTGAAATATAAGATTGATGATATTTAGGCCAAGTTGAATTCACTATTTGGGAAATTCAATGAATTCTAAACATTGTAGTTGAAAGCAAAATTGTCATCCCTTGTTTGCAACCTCTATGTCATGTTGATGCAGTATAAATCATAAAGTGAACATGCAATGACATGGAACCTACAATCCCATCTAAATTTATTTGATCTTTAACAGATCTATATTCCTTCATGAAAAGCTACCTTGAAAAGAATCCTAATCCCTTTTGTACACACTAGTGGAAAAGCACAATATGGTATGGCTTAGCAAAATTTTGACGTGTTTTTGCGAGTTTTCTGAATGGGTACTTGATGCGTTAGGCATTTCCTACAACAAAATCTCCAAAAATTTTAGATATGGTGCACACGAGTGTACTGAGTGCTTTTTGGGATTAAATTTTGTGGAGGATCTTAGATGTGTTAATATATCTCCGTTAGTTTATTTCTAAAGTGCATCTTTGATGATGGATTTGACAGTTCATAGGTTTACTGCCAATAGTGTTTCTGAGGTTGGTGTTACCTACCTTGGAAGTTTCCAAAAGTGTAGAGGAATAATGGATTAATTATCATTTTGGTACAAATTCAGAGTGGGTAGATCTACATTAAAGCAGGTTGTACGAATTACACATAGATCACATGGTGTTATGTGTTAGCCCTAAGCTTCACAACCAAAATCATATTAAATAGTTTCTTGACGTCTCTCATATTCAATGGGTTCTTCTTCTTTGGGTTTCATGTTTGTTTTTGAAATTTTTGGTTCCTTTGTTTCATTCATTTATTACTTACACCCCCCAAATTGGGCATTAATGCTTTATATGACCATACCTTTGGTATGTGTTGCACTTAAACTGATATTTAAAAAAATAGGGACTTGCTTTCAAAATTTTCTATATGAACATATGTAATAGTGTCTTTAAATTGATGGCTTATTTTCACAAACTTTTATCTATTGCACTTGAGTCACAATTGAAGCAAGCCTTAAGGTTCCTTCCCAAATTATTGTGAATCAATTTGATCAACTCTTCTTCCCAACAATCAAGCTATATAACAACTAATCTTATCCATATTTGGGTCCACCAAGGAGCCTGCAATGCTGCGAATCAAACATACTAATGTGTCATAAAAAAAAATGGACCATCTTGATAATATGGCCTTCATTTCAAAACCTCACCTGTAAATGAGAATCTAATACCAAAGTATCCCCTTATCTTTCAAATTCCACTCAAATTCAATCCAACCCGGAGGATTTGTCATGGATGGCCATAATCCAATACATTTGCATATCGAACTTCTCTTCTTTTAGAATGCAAACATTTCTTTTCAAAACATTTCATTTAAAACTAATTCTTGGCCCATCTTGGACCTTTTTAGTTGACCATTTTGAATATCTTCGAGAATGGCTCATGTCTTTGTTTTCCATTTTCTTTGTGGTAAGTTTTTCAATGGGCTGTTTGAAATTACAATATCAGGCTTATGTAGTGTTTGCATAGAATATGAGTCTGAAGGGGTAACATCCCTATTGTTTCATGCCATTTTAAAACTGAACTGTCTCTAGAGTCCTTTATGCATATGCTTCAAGAATCTATTCTCATATTCTTTATCAGTTATATCATCATGTAGGTTATTTGAATGTCATATAGATGTTGATTAATCAGTTGGGATCCTTTCTGATAAGTACTTTAAATAACTATAAATTTAACATAACGTGATGTTAACAAAATCATATTAAAAATCAGTCCTTGTCTCGAATGATGACAAAATATGCAAAGCTTCTTAATGTGAAATTAACCATAAACAACATATTCCTTTTGAGTTAAATGGAGGGTATATACTTTGTCTGGCTCAATGGTGATATGTTCTAAGAGGAAATATATGATATAATGGGCTTATATATTCTAGGGATCCTGATTTGCATTACTTTTTCTTGTTGAAAATGTCTTATATTTACATAAAAACAAAAAAAATTTACAAACATTAGAGAAAAATTTTGAATTGTATATGCAATGCACATCATAGCCTTTTTCTATAAATTTATGAAAATTGAAATAAAATCCGAATACACTATGGGTTCTAGAGATTGTGCATCTGTGATCAACATGTCATCTTTTGAAATTTGTTGATGGTGTACCTTATCTTGCTACATGGTACAAAAGTAGACAGTGAACTAACATATTTCTCAAAAACACACTTAACACTTGCTTTTCTAGAGAATGAAAAAGGCTAATATCCTCAAGCATTGCAAAACCCTAGTGAAGGAAGAATACAATAGAGAGTGGAAATACCCAAACAAATAAACATGCAAATGGGCCCTATCCTCAGGTAGACCGTAACTGTGATATTTTAAATGCTTCCAGCTTCTCTTAGCAAAGTGGCACTCCTCAAAAAATTGTTTCATCATCTATTCGTGATGATAGACAAGACAAAGGCCAAGAGCCCACTTTGGGTTGGTTGGGCCTTGGATGGGATTCCCTCGTACATAAACAACCAGGGGAATATTATTAACTTTTAAGAAAGTTAATATCCTTAGCTTATAAGAATGTTAATGGACCAACACTATGGAATTTTCACACTCATCTATCCTTTGGATTAGTCGACACTCATCTCACATTGAGAGCCATGAACAATAGAAGTATATTATGCAAAACAGAATATAGTCACCCAAAGACATATTGCTAAGGAATTTGACTAAAACTCTGTCCCCAAATTCCAATCCCTCCAAAAAGGCCGAGGCATCTAGCATATTCACTTTGAATATACATGTACGAAGCATGAGATTTCTCATCCGACATGCCAATTGATGTGAAAAAGTTGGAAAAATTGCTTGAAATTGGTGAATACAGTGACATTGATATTTACATTGAGGGGCATGGTCTGGTTGTCCAAGCACACAAACTTGTTTTGAGTGTCTGGAGTGCTTCTTTTGCCAAGGTTGTATTTTTGAATTTGCTTGCCTTGGATCCTATTTTCATTTTCCATTAGAATATTATAAATATGAGTTTTCTCGAGTGTGTTCCTTTATGGTGGTACCAAAGTTTTGGAACAAATAAGCTTTATTTTAAATGTATCGTCATTTTGAATAATATATATGTTTGCAAATAATTTCTTTTCATATCATGTTTGAATATTAAACTGTACACATGTACTGTACTTGTGTCATACTTGGTAGCCTAAATTTTCCCTTTCGATTCAGAGACTACTAAATGAGAATGAGAAAGTAAGAGTTATGGATGCTATTATGACTTGGGGAACACAAGGAGATGGCTTTCATGGTTGGGAAGCAGTAAATCAACAGTTAGAGGAATGCAGTCTCGAGACATTCTTTGCAGAAAGGCTAGAATCTCTAAATGAATTGCTTGCTCTTGTTCGTTTTCCTCTAATGCCACTTCCTTTACTTCAAAAGGTATGCCATATAAGTTGTTGATGTTCGTGAAAATTAATTTCGAACAGTTATTTATTTACTGATCCTGATACTAACATATATGTGATTATATGGAACTAGTAGGATGTACCAACACTTGACACTTTTCATCTGTGCTGCAGAATGAGCAAAGTAACCTAAGCAAGAAAATTTACTGATCCTGATACATACATATATGTGATTATATGGAACTAGTAGCATGTACTAGCACTTGACACTTTTCAACTGTGCTGCAGCATGAGCAGAATAACCTAAGCAAGAAAATTCCAGTCTTTCGACAACTGGTTAGTGAGAACACGTTATTTATGTAGCTTGCCCTTTGATATAAATTTTTTGTAATCTTGCTTCATGAAATGAAAAATAGGAAGTGATGGGAAATTTTCCATGTAAACAGATAATGGAGGTGCTTCAGTATCTCGAGATAAATGCAAGCAATGTAGCAAATGAATAGAAGGGTATATAGGTATGCAAGTGTTGCCATACTAAACTTAGCTGACATGTTGCCATACTAAACTTAGCTAACATGCATTGTCCAACACCTTGACTTTTTTCTCTGTTACAAGTAAAGTTTTATTATATGATATAATTTTGGTTTATTGAAAATGTTGCAGTGGAGATACTGATGCCCGAGTCTCAGTCATATCAACCAGATATTGTATGGATCAACCTAATCTTCCTATAAAAAGAGCATGGCAACCTTGGTTTCATGGGAAACATGCAACAATATTTTATACATTTTTCACTTCTAACTTTTTCTAAAATCTAACAATACTTGTTATAAGTTATTTGTCAAGAAATAGTGAAGCTATTACTTACTGTTATTTGTCGAAAGTTTTACTTACGGTATTAATTAGTATTATTTGTTTCTGGCTATGTTGTCTTAATTCATGCAGGTGGCTGGATGGACTCAAGACTATGAAGGTCTGAAATTTGAAGCTGGTTGTAGATCATAAATGTTGACCAGTGCCTACTAGCAAGCTGGTGTAGCTCTTTGGGTGGTGGTTGTATTGCTTGTGCTGATTATAGTTAATTTTCTTTGTATGGCTAGATTAATTTGTTTGTAGATTATTGTTTATTATTAGCGCTTTGTGCAAGTCAAGCTACAAGGGTGTCATAGTAAGCCAACTCCATTGAGTTATTTTTTTATTAAGTTAAAAAGTTAACTCCATTGAATTATTTGTTTATTAAGTTAAAAATAGGGGTTTGCATGATTATATATTTTACAAGGATTATGCTATTATGTGTTGAACATTTTTTAAAAATCAATGCCTATTATACAATTTCAAGGACTGACATAACTCCTCACATAATTCTTTAAAGGGTGCTAGCTCAATGGAAGAGCACCTGCCATGCAGGAGGTTGGTGGTTCGATTCCATTGTACCCTGACATGAATTATTCAATGATATTGTAGATTTTTTTAATTAAATATTTTTTTTTATATTAATTTATTTTAATGGTGAGATATTTTTATGGATTCATTGTTTCATATTGTCTCTGATAGGATTAAAGACATTGTCTCCATAAAGACAATATGTATTTAATTCCAACTATTGTCTTTGGAGAGACAAATGAAATTGTCTCATAAGAGACAATAAATGAAACTGTCTTTGGAGAGACAAAAATGAAATTGTCTTTGGACAGAAAAAAATGCTTGTGTTATATATTTTCTTTATAGAGAAAATATTTTAGGACAATTTAATTTGAGACACTAGCTTAAAGACAATATTTAAGACAATACATAAGTTTTCTTTTGTCTCAAATTAAGACAATTTACCCAAAAATTGTCTTAAATATTGTCTTAAAACTCCCCTTTATGTTGTAGTGAATGTTATAGTACGCCTTAACATTTTCATAAGCAAAACAAGATTAAGCAATTCCTGCGATCATTATATATGGATTCCAAAAGTGCTCCCATACCCATAGTGATTGGAAGCAGATTATGCAGCAAAGTTTAAGCATCTCCATGGAGGCCATTACTACACGCATCAACTGCACTAGATTGATTGATATTGTGATCACTCCAAACAATACTGGATTGATTTATATTGTGATATCATACTTAGTCGCTTTATATAGAGCATTTTGATGAGTTGATTTGATCAAAACTTAGTCTTTGATGTCAGTGATAGAAAAAGTAGTCCTGCAGCTAAGGTAAAGGATTCAGGATTCATGGTATGACTAATTGAACCAATAAGATGGGGATGGATAAGCCAGAGAAAATTCTATAATATCGTGTCTGAATTATTCCTTATTAAGTTCACAAATTCATTTCTTGGATTTTTTTTTTTAATTGTTAATAATTTCTATGAAAAGTTTCCATATGAATGTTTCTAACACATTTATAATGCAATACTTATTTAAAATGCAGGATCCTTTCCGTGCAAGATTCTTTCTTTTTCTTTCATATGAATGTTTCAACACATTTAGAATGCAATACTTATTTAAAATGCAAGATCCTTTCGATGCAAGATATATATATATATATATAAAAGTAGAATGTATTAGAATTAAGAATTTGAAATATGAAATAGGGATATGAAAGAATTTTATGAAACATTAAATTTATTTATATATTTAAAAATAATAAAATTATAAATTTACGAAAAAATTTATTATTAATTTAAAAGAAAAAAGAAATTATTTTATTAAAAAAAAATCAAAATCAAATTTAGTTTATGGAATAGAGTAAATGGTGATGGGTTTTTTTTAAGTTAAGATGTCTCATAATTTAATTTCATGTCATTAGCTTAAAATTTTGTGAGAAAATTTAGCCATGCCTAAAGATTGGGGTGCAAATCAATGATCTTAAAATTCATATAATTTAACAAAAAAAAAACATTCTTGTCATATTAAAGGTTGGCGTAGCAAAAACTAAGTACCATATTAAGAACTAATATGACACCATCTAAATACAATATCCAAATAATTAAGAAAAAAAACAACTCAAATAGCCTTCAGAAAACAACCTCAAACAAAAATTAAATGAATAAATTAGTGCATCATGAATAAAACGTAACTGGTACGTTCGAGAATAAAACGGATATTGTCAAGTCACGGAGTAGCCACTGACAATGTGGAATATAATATAGGTAGTTGACCCGTAAGAAGTCGATGGAATGTATCTGCCACACAATAAAGGCCCATACTGGATTAGGGCTCTCGAATTTCCGCGATCAGCCGGTCCTTGTCTACGAATTCAATTGAACGAAGCAAAATTGAAAGCAATTTCCCACGATTAATGCCATCGGCATGCGAGCGTTAGCTGGAGATATAAGAAGGGTTCCTGCTTCGCTCTAAGGCAGGCGCCGGCCCATCCCTTACCCCTTACGGACGTCGTTGTCTCCCAAATATTCTACTTTCTAGGATAAATGGAAAAGAAACCGTGTTAAACAGATGGTGCATCATGCATGAATATTACAAAATAATAAGATTGAGATAGTGTATCATATGACATTACTCACTTGTAGCATTGAAATATGGTAAAGGCTATTTGCTGAAACAAGAGGCTTTCAAACGCTCTCCTTAACATACACATGGCCATAGAAAAGCACACATTCATAATTTCTTTCAAAGTTGTACATAATTGCCTTGGTTTTTTATTATGAGGTTTTACGTCAAGAAATTGTTGCTAGATCGTCTTCTGCCACCTGTAAAATTTATTATTTTAATAATGTATTTTTGTTCGGCCTATGACAAGGTAGGTGGATTTGTGCGACCTGTCGATGGCTTGGAGGAGGACCTGAGTGCGGTGATTATCGCTCGTCTGGCCTGTTGTTCCTTTCGTCAAGGAGATGATGGAAGGGACAATATTATAAACTTATAGGAATTCTATCCAGCATAGGAAGATTTGGAGAAAAGAATTTGGGTTGAGTCGAAGAAGTTATGGCGGATAGCAGGCCTTGCCATAATTACGCGTCTCACAACATACTGAAAAAATCTCGTTGCTCTTGGGTGATCTGGATTTGGTTGCTCTTACCGTCTTAGTCTCAGTTTCGGCTTGCGTTCAATATTCCAATGTTTTTTGTGACTTGTTTTGTCTGGAAAAAGACTGTATTTTGGTGTTATTTTTTCTTCATTGAATGCTTAAAAACTCTGTGCGAGACCGGGTGGTTCAGTGCTAAACACTAAGTCGAAAAAACAATAGTCTCTGCGAAACAGCGACTGTACAGTAAAAACTAACATGTTTGTGTTGGAAATAATCCCAACCACCATGTTTGTGTTGGAAATAATCCCAACCACCGCCATGAATAAAACTGGCTGGCAGTAGCCCACACTTACACTGAATTTTTGTTACAGGAAGGACAAGGCACAAGATCCAAATCTGCAGGCGTTTTCACGCAATGTCAAGAAACAAAGTACCCGAACCACACTCTGTGTTTAATTTCTTCCACCGCATACACTTACCTTTTGCCCGCACATCGCAGCCCACAAGTTTTAATCTTTACCTCTTAAGCTCTCGCTGAAACTTAAGTTTTTGCTGATGCGATTTGGTGGGACCCATCATACCTTGCCACATTACCAAATCCACCTGCAAAACTTTGTTATCGCCTTATTTCTTACCTTTTCGCATTTCACACTTCCCGCTGTTTAAGTTCCCGCATACCGCACTTCACACATCTTAACATTACCGTTTAAGCCCCGCACCAAAACTTGCGATGTTGTGATGCGACATCGTCATTGCACATTGCAAATCTTAAATATCGCACTTCACACTTTTTATGATTTACCTTTTTTGCCGCCCACATTTCACACTTCGCATATTTTTAAACTTACTTTTAAGCGCCAACAAGTTGTTTTGTTTAAGTTGTGATGCGATCGCAAATCGCACGTCGCAAGCTCAGGAGTTTAGTGAACCAAGAACTTCACAACTTATTTAAATTGCAATGCGATGCGATCGTATATCACATACCACAAGCTCAAATGGATGGTGCCCGCAAGTTAAATGTTTTATGTTGCGATGCGATAGTGCCATCGCACATCGCAATTGCAAAAAATTATGCTTTTCGTTATTGCGACAAGTTAAGTTTTGTGTCATGCGAAAGCGATGAGGGCATGGACGTGATGTGGTTTCGTAGCTGAAACTCATAGAAATTCAAGTCCGACATTATGTGTTTTGTACGTTGTTTCGTGAAGAAATAGTAGAACAGAGCGAATGGATGGTTTTGTTATTACCTGTTCGATCCAGCATCAATTAGCATTAAATTTTCAGATCTGCCACTTTTGTATTAAGCAGATTATTCTTCATATGTTATGTAACAGTGGTTAAAGCCTGTCGCAACAGAAGAATATGATACGAAATTGTTCTATTTTTTTTGTCTCTCTGTATATTTTTGTGTTGTCATTGATTTGAATTCCGCATTCTGTGTAAATTGTTTGTGCTTCTCTGTTTCGTGCATGTTCTCGACATATCATCAGAGCATACCAGAATTGTTGAAATTCAACAAGAAGATCCTAGTGAAAATTATGCACCTACACTAGGATGGAGCCTCATGCTTATTTTAGGTGAAAGTCTATTTTTAGAATGCATGAGCAAATTCTATTTATAGATGATGTCTATTTATAGATGGTTAGAAAATTATATTTATAGATGATGTCTATTTATAGATGGTGAGAAAATTCTATTTATAGATGATGTTCTATTTTTAGATCAGCGAATTGAAGATTTACTACTGTTAACTACATGCATGTTAGATCTAATGGAGACCTAGTTGAGATGTAGGTGAAAGGGACAGTTTGACTATTAGTTGTGACATTAGTGGGTGTATTCATGCAACCAAACACACATTGGATGTGCCCATGAGGATTGCACAGTCAAGGAAAGCAGGATTCCATTCATTCATGGATTTCTATCAGCATGGATTGCATAGTGGAGACAGGTTGTCTCGAGGAAGTAAATTGGCTCATGTATTTTCCAATTTTTGTATGAAAATATGAGATGATTGTATATTGTACCGAGAGCTCTTAGATTAGAGTTTTGTATGAGATTGTTTCATGATCCATGATATATGTATAATATATGATAGTGGGGTTTTTAGCTTTATGCTTTCCTGGTAAAAACATCTGTGTTATGTGTGATTGATCTTTCTTCTTGATATTGCAATTGGTGATCGTGTTTTAAATGCTGCAAGAATTTTTGTAGAAGCGATTATGTATTTAGCAGTGTCATATAATTGTTAGATCAGGAGAATCCATGCAATACATAATTTATATTAAATTTCTACATGGTATCGGAGCACAGAAGATTGCAATTTTGAAGCAAGCGCTGAGTTTATTGGTGGAAACAATTTGAATTTGTTGCAAGATTTTCTTGGTGCTATAGTTGAGTAAACATCGAAATGGCTTTCAATGTCTTGCGGCTATAGTATGCACTTGTAGGCAGCTCAAACTACATTACCTGGAAGGACAGTATGGAGGTGGTGCTCGAAGATAATGGCTTGAAGGAATTCATCGACAGTGATGTTCCTAATCCCACATTGATGGATGTTGCATTACTTGATGCATGACAAAAGAAAGTGGCGAAGGCAAGAAGGATTCTGTTGGAAGGTGTATGAGACCACATTTTCTCAAACCTTCATGGGAAAACCACATCATATGCTATGTGAAAGGCTTTGACGGATCTTTTCCAAAGCGGCAACGACCATAGGAAATTGGCACTGAAAGAAAAACTCAAGAAGATCAAGATGGAAAAGGGCGACAATATTCCAAAGTATCTCATAAAGTTTGTCCAATGTCGGGATGAACTGGGGAGTGTGGGAATCACTGTTGTTGATGATGATTTGGTAAGCTTGGCTCTCTTGGGACTTTCTAAGAGTTGGCACAGTTATGAAGACTCTATCAACGGAGGGGAAAAACTACTGGATTGGGAACGACTGTGGTCGGATCTAGTGCAAGAGGAGTTCAGGCGGAACACCAGACATGGCTCTTCATCAAAGCATGACGATGAAGAGGATTGTGCTTTAGCTGCCAGGGAAAGGAAAGGGAAGGGGAAGAAATTCCATTCAAAATCCAAGTATAAAGGAAAGAATCTAGATTTTTCAAAGGTGAAGTGTTTTCACTATTATGAACATGGGCATCTCACTACTAATTGTCCGCAGAAGAAGAAGAACAAGAAGGTTGTTGGAGCCGCAGCTGGTGAGGCCCTTGCCTCCCAATTTGAACTTGATTTATCTTTGATCGCATGCATGGTGTCAAGCGCATTGGGATCGGTGTGGTATCTTAGATAGTCGTGCTTCCTTCCACATGACGGGAGATAAGGAACTTTTCAGTGACTTGGAGGAGAAATATCTCTAAATTCATATAGAGATGGGACGAACAATACAATGCGACTGGCATTGGTACCATTAATTTTGAGAGGGAGTCAGGTAAACCATTTCAATTGAAAGATTTTATGCATGTTCCAAGTCTGAAGAAAAACTTGGTCTTAGTCACAATGTTGGAGGACAGAGACTATGAAGTTGTTTTCAGCGATGGAAAAGCTTTCATGCGACATAAATAATGGGTCAAGCCAAGAGAATAGGGATTTGAGTTAAGAATATCTACAAGTTGTTGGTCGATGGCTGCGCTGCCATGATGGGCAAGGCAGAAAAAGTGGTGAGCCGGGATAAGGGCGAATTATGGCACAGCCGATTAGGCCATATTCATCATGGAGCCTTGAAAGTCATGCAACAAATATCTACTAGACTTTCAATGGGAACTCTTGCTCAGTTAGATTAGTGCAAGGGTTGCACCATGGGGAAGTATGTAAAGTCCACCTTTCATGAAAAGGAGAAACGTGCTTCGGCGATCCTAGAGAGAGTTCACACAGACGTGTGTGGAACATTCTCAGTTGCTTCAAAAACAAAACATAGGTATTATGTTATTTTTTTTTATGAATTTTATCGTAAATGTTGGATCTTATTCATGCAGAAGAAGGATCAAACATTCTCAAAGTTCTATGAGTTTAAGGCATTGGTGGAGAAAGAGTCGGGGAAGCAAGTGAAGACTCTAAGCAGCGATAATGGTGGAGAATACATCTCTAATGAATTCAAAGACTTCTGCATCAAAGAAGGAACTCGAAGAGAACTCATAGCGCCTCATAACCCAAATCAAAATGGGGTCATGGAGAGGAAGAAAAGAACGATCGAGGGTGCAACACGGGCAATGCTGCAGCCTACCAATGCATTTGTGGGCGGAAGCATGCAACAATGCAGTTTATGTGCAAAACTGTTGTCCTCATAGAGTACTTGGCATGAGCACACTTAAAGAATCTTTCACTGGTAAGAAACCAGATGTTTCTCACTTTAATATTTTTGGCTCATCTATTTATGTGCATGTGACCAAGAATGGTGGGAAGAAGCTGGAGCTGACTGTTGAAGTTGGGATATTTGTGGAGTACACAGAAACACCCCATAATTATCGTGTGTATTTTCCTAACAGTAAGATGACTGTTATGCGATAGGATATAAAATTCGATAGGGGAAAGCCATGTGGCTGTCGCTTGAGAGGGAGCTAGACTTGCATGCGGAGGAGGCACTGTTGGTTCCCAAAGATGAGTCTCTAGATGTGGATCAGCCACAGGAGGAGGTTCGTGGAGTAGAGGAGTCCACTCATGTAGAGCCAAACATCAGAATAGACAGAAGGTGTACTACAGAAGATGATAGGTTGAGGCTTGGTGTTGTCTAGAATGTAGGAGCCCCTACTTCACAACGTAGAAAAAGATAGTCTCTTGACCGATTTACTGGATACATGGATCTCATGAGAAAATGTATTGTGAATGAGCCATCTTCCTTTCAGGAAGCAATGCAGGAGCCCACATGGGCAGATGCAATGGTGGAGGAGTATGACTCCATTGTCAAAAACAGTGCTTGGGAAATTGTTCCAAGGGCGGTTGATAAATTAGTGGTAGGTTCGAGATTGATCTACAAGGTAAAGCAAGTTATTGATGGGAGTGTTGAGAAATACAAGGCCAGATTTGTGGCCTGGGGCTTCTCACAGATCGAGGGGATTGATTATGAAGAAACCTTTGCACCCGTTGCAAGGTATTCTTCCATAAGGAGCATCCTTGCTCTCTCAGCACGGATGGGCTGGTGCATTCATAAGATGGATGTGAATATTATGTTTCTAAATGGGATCATTGAGGAAGAGGTGTACATAGAGAAGCCTGAAGGATTTTATATCTTCAACAGTGAGTCGCATGTGTGTAGACTCAAAAGAGTGTTGTATGGGCTTAAGCAAGCACCCTGTGCTTACTACACTCGGATAGACAGCTATTTCACTGGACTTGGCTTCACCAAGAGTAGGGTGGATTCAGACCTATACCAAACTGTGGTGGAGGGTAATATTTTAAACATTGTTCTTTATGTTGATGATTTAATACTGACTCGTTATGAGCAGCTGATACACTCATGCAAGGAGGACCTTGCAAAGGAGTTCAAGATGAAGGATATGGGCCTCCTTCATTATTTCCTTGGATTGGAAATATGGCAGCTAGATGATGAAATTTTTGTGTCTCAAGGCAAGTATGCAAGAGAGACACTAGGTAATTTTCACATGGAGGGCTGCAAACCCATGGATACTCTTCTTCCAGGAAACTAGAGGAAAGAGGATGCTACATCTGGAGAGGTAGTGGATGCTATTTTTTATTGACAGTTAATGGGTTTGCTAATTTATTTAGTGAATACGAGATCAGACATGTGCTATGCGGTTAACCAGCTAAGTCAAGCGATGGTTAAGCCTACCAAGCTCTTTTGGAAGGTGGGCAAGCATGTCCTAAGATACCGGAGGGGCACATCTGAGTATGCCTTGTGGTACAGACAGATGAATGAGGTGAAGCTGCATGGCTTCACAGATGCAGATTGGGTGGGAAACCCAAAGGAAAAAAAGAGCACATCAAGGGGGATCTTTGGTATTGGATCTACAGTTGCTTCTTAGTACAGTAGGAAGTAGAGATCCGTGACACTCAGTTCAGCGGAAGCAAAACACATGGCAACAATTCAAGCTACATGTGAGGCTCTCTGGATGAGAAAGATCCTGGTTGGTTTGTTTGGTTCTCATTTAGATCTGATAGTGATTCATTTTGATAATAAGAGTTGCATTAAAATCTCGATTAATCCTGTGTTTCATGATATATCTAAGCATATAGATATCTGGTATCATCATATCAGAGATTGTGTGCAACGGAAGATCATGTTGCTTCAGTACATTCCTACGAAATATCAGGATGTAGATATTCTAACGAAGGTGCTCACTAGGAGAAAATTTGAATACCATAGAGACAAGATCAAGGTGAAGGATAATCCATTTCTTGTTGAGAGGGAGTGTTGAGATTCAACAAGAAGATCCTAGTGAAAATTATGCACCTACACTAGGATGGAGCCTCAGGTTATTTTTAGGTGGAAGTCTATTTTTAGAATGCATGAGAAAATTTTGTTTATAGATGATGTTCTATTTTTAGATGTATGTGCGAGTTCTATTTATAGATCGCACATCCATTTATAGATGCATGTCGACTATTATTATCCCTTAATAATAGTTGTACAATAAACATTAATCTATTCTCAATGAGCACTTGGAAATAGTTATCTGAAGTGGAAAATCAGTTAACTATAGGAAATTCGAGTTCAAATGTTGGTTGGTGGGACATGCAAGTGGACTCAGTTGTAACTGAGTGATTTGAAGTTGTAACAGAGTTGGATGTGTAGTTATGTGAGTTGTAAAGTAGTTTAACTCAGTTAAGTGAGTTAAACTTAGTTGTGCTAGTTGTAACTGAAGATACACTAGTGAGAGATCAGTGAATTAATTATTAATAAATTCAAAATCAGTGGTCTCACATGCAACTAAAGATGTACTATTGTTAACTACATGCATGTCAGATCCAATGGAGATTGAGTTGAGATGTAGGTGAAAGTGATAGTTTGACTATCAGTTGTGACATTAGTGGGTGCATTCATGCAACTACACACACATTGGATGTGCCCATGAGGATTTTTCAGTCAAGGCAAGCAGGATTCCATTTCAACAGGGATTGTGCAGTGGAGGCAGACTCTCTGGAGACAGTAAATTAGCGCATGCATTTACCAATTTTTGTATGATAGTGTGAGATGATTGTATATTGTACTGAGAGATCTTGGATTATAGTTTTGTATGATATTGTTTCATGATCCATGATATATACATAATATATTATAGTGGGGTTTTTAGCTTTATGCTTTCCCGGTAAAAACATTTGTGTTATGTGTGATTGATCTTTCTTCTTGATATTCCAATTGGCAATCGTGTTTTAAATTCCGCAAAATTATTTGTAGAAGCGATTCTGTATTTAATAGTGGCATATAATTGTTAGATCAGGAGAATCCATGCAATACATAATTTGCATTAAATTTCTACAATAATTTCCAACATGGTATCAAAACAGGTCTAGGCTCTTAGTGAAAGAACGAGCTCTTTACTAAAGAAGCTAAAACGTTGTTTTGAGAAGCGGATTCTCTAGTAGTGAGAAGGTTCTGTTTACACAGTCAAGATGGCCGCAACAAGCACAATCCTGACTAATCCTCAACTACCACATTTCAATTTGAATAATTATGATTATTGGGCCATTACAATGAAAACCCTATTTGCTTCACAAGATATTTGGGAGATGGTGGAAAATGATTTCCAAGAACCAGCAGATGCAGTAGCATATAATGCTTTGAAACAAGAAGAAACGGATTTGTTAAGAGACAATAAGAAGGACTCCAAAGCCCTGCTCTTATTTTCCAAGCAGTACATGAGAGTATTTTCCCAAGGGTTGCAACAACAATAAAGTCCAAGGAAGCATGGGATACCCTCTATATAGCCCACCAAGGCATGGAAAAGGTGAAGAAAAAAAAACTTCAAATGCTGAGAAGATATTTTGAAACTTTTTGTATGAAAGAGTCTGATAATATAGACTCATTCTTTACACATGTGATTGGGTTGGTTACCCAAATCAGGTTTCATGGTGAGACACTTGAAGAAAGGAGAATAGTTGAGAAAGTCTTAAGAAGTCTACCATCAAGGTTTGATGCCATAGTTGTGGCCATAGAAGAGACAAAGGATCTCTCACAGTTTTCAGTGGATGAGCTTCATGCATCACTAATGTATCGTGAGAAAAAACTGAACAAAGCAACAAACACCTCATTAGAGCATGCATTTAAGACACAAATGTATTTTGGTCAAGGTAGAGGTCGAGGAAGATCAAACTACCGAGGAAGAGGAAGAATCTCACACAGAGGTGGAAGAAGCAACCCCGCAAGCACAACTGGAAGGGGCAGCAATCAGAATCCAAGCCAAGGTTCAAGCCAGAATCAAGCACGAGGATAGAGGTATGATAAATCTCATGTCCAATGTCATTATTGCAAAAAATATGGTCATTATGCAAATGAATGTAGAAAGAAGCAAAATTACATGGGTAGGAAACTAAGTGTAAATTTTACAAAAGAAAATCATAACCATGAAGATTTGTTTTTAGCTTGTAATGTAGCACAAGAAAAACAAGAAGATATATGGTTCTTAGATTCATGGTGTAGTAACCATGTGACTAGAAACATAACAAGGTTTTCCAATCTAGATGAAAGTGTAAAATCCGAAGTGAGATTGGGGACTGATAGCAAAGTCTCTGTCATGGGAAAAGGGAGAGAAAATGTTCTGAAAAAGAAGGGAGAGAAGAAGTTCGTGCCAAATGTCTATTATGTCCCTGGTTTGAAATGCAACCTTCTAAGCATTGAACAACTCATGTAAAAGGGCTACAATTTGTTTTTAAAAGATGTTGTTTGCACAATCATGGATAAACCTCCAAGTAGATAGCTCATTGCAAAAGTGCATATGACAAGCAATAGAATGTTTCCTCTCAAGATGAGGTCAAACTTGAAGGAAGGAGGTTTTATAGCAGCTATCACATAATAAATATTTCAAAAAGAAGTGAAAGATGAGAACTAGTTATGGCATTTGAGATTTGGTCATCTCAATTTTGAAGGTTTGAATTTGTTGCATAGAAAAGACATGGTAAAGGGATTACCACTCATAGAGAAACTAGACAGCCTATGTGAAGGTTGCATCTTGGGCAAACAACATAGAGAATCATTTCCAGCAGGAAAGAGTATAAGGGAAAAAGCACCTTTGGAGATTGTTCACTCAGATTTATGCGGACCAATGAAAATGGCATCATTAGGTGGCAGTCATTATATTTTGACATTCATAGATGATTACACAAGGAAGACATGGGTCTATTTTCTAAAATAGAAAAGTGAAGTGTTTGAACAGTTCTACCACTACAAAGCTCTTGTTGAGAAGCAAAGTGGACACTACATAAAAGTGTTGAGAACCGATAGAGGTGGAGAATATATTTCCAAAGTCTTCCTACATTTCTGTAGGGAGCATGGAATTCACAAGAAGTTTACTACAAGGTATACACCTCAGAAAAATGGTGTTGCATAAAGAAATAATAGGATCATCATAGACATGGAAAGAAGCATGTTGAAGGCAAAGCATTTGCGAACTAATTATTGGGCAGAAGCTATCTCTTGTGCAACATATATGATAAATAGATGTCCAACTAAAAGTGCTATGAATAGAGTTTCAGAAGAAGAATGGAGTGGAACAAAGAAATTTTTCACTCACATGAGAGTGTTTGGATATGTGGCATATGTACATGTCCCAGATCAGTTAAGGAAGAAGTTGAACAGCAAGGGGGAGAAAAGTATATTTCTTAGATATAGTGATGAATCCAAGGCTTACAAGATCTATAATACATCAACCAATAAAGTAATAATCAACAGAGATGTTCAGTTCATAGAAGAAGAATCTTGGGATGGAAGTTTAGAGAATATAGTAAATGTGAAGACATGTATGTCTCATGAAGAGAAAGAGGAATTGACTACAACAAGAAACTCCTCAACAATGGCTCCTCCTCCACCCACACAAGCTCAACAGAGAACACCACAAGCAAGAAATAGAACAACATTGAGAAACCAAGGAAGTGCTTCTCCAAGCACACCACAGGGATCAACAACTCCCTCAAGTTCCAGTGAAACTCCAAGCACATCTTCAAAAAATACAAGAAGACCAAGATTCAAAAATTTAAGTGAAATTTATGAGCAAGAAGAAGTTGATAATAGTGTTGGTCTGAATTCTTTATTTGCATTATTTTTTCATGTTGATGACCCAATCCATTTTGAAGATGCATTCAAAGAAGAGAAGTGGATTGAAGCAATGAATGAAGAGATAGGAGCAATAGAAATAAATGACACATGGGAGTTAGTGGACCTCCCACAAGGAAAATAAGTTATTGGAGTGAAATGGATCTATAAGACCAAGAGCAACATTGAAGGCAAGATAGAAAGGCACAAAGTAAGGCTAGTTTTCAAAGACTACAAGAAGTATCAAGGAAGAGACAATGAGGAAACCTTTGCACCAATTGCAAGGATGGAGACAGTGCGTACAGTGTTATCTATAGCAGCACAAAAAAAATGGAAATTTTATCAAATGGATATGAAGTCAGCATTCTTGAATGAAGTGCTGAAAGAGGAGGTCTATGTTGAAAAACCTCCTGGCTATGAATTAGAAGACCAACAACACAAGGTATGTAAGCTACAAAAATCTCTTTATGGGCTAAAGCAAGCACCATGAGCATGGTACAACAGGATTGATTCTTACCTGATGGAAAATGGGTTTGACAAGTATGATGGTGAACCCACACTCTACATCAAAGAAAATGATGGTAAAATTCTTATTGTTGTTTTGTATGTAGATGATTTGATTTTTACAGGCAATGATGTTTCTCTCATTGTTGATTTCAAAGAAGTCATGAAAAGTGAGTTTGAAATGATTGACTTGGAGCTATTAAGATATTTTTTGGGCATAAAAGTAAAGAAAACAGAAAATGGATTTTTTATCTCCCAAGAAAAGTATGTTGTAGAGATTTTAAAATTGTTCATTATGAATAAAAACAAGCCATTATCAAATCCAACTGTCATGGGGTTGAAGTTGAGCAAGGAAGATTACAGCAAGAATGTCAATCTGACATTGTACAAAAGCATGGTTGGTAGTCTAATGTATTTGACTGCAACTATGCCTGATATAGTGTATGCAGTAAGTTTGATATCCAGATTCATAGAGACACCCGAGGAGACACATTGGAAAGCAACTAAGAGAATATTGAGCTATGCAAATGGAACAAAGGAGTATGGTGTTCTATACTCTGAAATTGATGATTTTAAGTTGATTGATTACACTAACAGTGATTGGGCTGGAAGTGTTGATGACAGAAAGAACACATCAGGGTATGTTTTTCATTTGGGATCAAGAGCCATTTCATGGCTTCCAAGAAGTAACCAATAGTTTCATTATCAATAGCAGAAGCTAAATACGTAGAAATAACAACAACAACATGTCAAGCAGTTTGGATGAGAAGGATGCTGAGAGACTTATGTCATGAACAAGACAAAGGAACTACAATTTTCTTTGATAACAGCTCAGCAATTGCATTGTTAAAGAATTATGTTTCCCACAAGAGAAAAAGGTATATTTATGCCAAATACCATTTCATAAGGGAATTAGTTAACAATGGTGAAATTGCGTTGTAGCATTGCAGGTCAGAGGAACACTTTGTAGATATCCTCACAAAGCCATTGGGACAGAAAAGTTCTGTTTATCTCATATAGTGTTTGGGAATGGTTAATGGAGGTAGTTGTGATTAAGGGAGAGTGTTGGAAATACTCCCAACCACCGCCATGAATAAAACTGGCAGAAACCCACACTTACATTGAATTTTTGTTGCAGGAAGGACAAGGCATAGGATCCAAATCTACAGGCATTTTCACACAATGTCAAGAAACAGAGAACCCGAGCCACACTCTACATTTAATTTCTTACCCACCGTATTCACTTACCTTTTCCCGCACATCGTAGCCCACAAGTTTTAACCTTGACCTCTTAAGCTTTTGCCAAAAGTTAAGTTTCCACCGATGCGATTTGGTGGGACCCATCATACCTTGCTGCATTACCAAATCCGCCCGCAAACCTTTGTTATCACCTTAATTCTTATTTTTTTGCATTTTGCACTTCTCATCATTTAAGTGCCCACATATCACTCTTTGCACATCTTAACATTTACCGTTTAAGCCCCGCACCAAAACTTGTGATGTTATGATGCAACATCGTCATCGCACATCGCAAATCTTAAATATCGCACTTCGTGATTTTTATGATTTACCTTTTTTTCGGCCATATTTCGCACTTCACACCTTTTTAAACTTACCTTTAAGCACCCGCAATTTGTTTTGTTTAAGTTGCGATGCAATCGCAAATCGCGCATCGCAAGCTCAGGAGTTTAGCGCATCAAGTACTTCACAACTTATTTAAGTTGTGATGCAATGCAATCACATATCGTATACTGCAAGCTCAAATGGATAGCGCTTGCAAGTTAAATAATTTATGTTGCGATGCGATAGTGCCATTGCACATCACAATCGCAAGAATTTAAGTTTTCCGTTATTACAACAAGTTAAGTTTTGTGCTATGAGAAATGTGATGAGGGCGCGGATACGATGTGGTTTTGTAGTCGAAACCCATAGAATTTCAAGTCCGGCATTATGTGTTTTGTACGTTGTTTCGTGAAGAAATAGTAGAACAGAGTGGAAGGATGATTTTGTTGTTACATGTCTGATCCAGCATCAATTAGCATTAAATTGTCAGCTCTGCCATTTTTTTATTTAGTGGATTGTTCTACATATGTTATGTAACAGTGGTTAAAGCCTGCCGCAACAAAAGAATATGATACAAAATTGTTCTCTATTTTTTGTCTCTCTGTATACTTTTGTGCTGTCATTGATTTGAATTCCGCATTCTGTGTAAACTGTTTTGTGCTCCTCTATTTTGTGTATGTTCTCAACATAGCATCAGAGCATACCAAAATTTCCAAAAGCCTGTGCATTAAAAACTAACATTCATCTTTCTTTTTTTTCTATTGTTAATCTCTTCATTTTTGTTTATAAATCTCCTTTTTTTAAGACACATACTAGTTATATTTTTTAACAATATCTATTTTTTATTTTGAGAAATCAACATAGGTAATCCCATTATAGATAAACATTAAACTTTAAACCTAAGTGGAAAAAATGTCTATTTGTTATTTTAAGAAATCAACGTAGATAATCCCATTATAGATAAACTTTAAACCTGAGTGGAAAAAAAGATAAATCGAGGTAGATAATCCTGTTATAGATCAACTAAAACTTTACCTAAACTTTACCCAAAATTTTACCTAAACTTTAAACATGAGTGGAAAAAAAACAACAAAACATTCTTAATTACTGATTTCAAAAATATTTTATAGAATAAATTTCAAAAATATTTTTGTCACTACTATACTACACATATCCTAAAAAAAAATTACATTACTTACCATTACTCTAAATAAAAACTCATTAATAATTAATAAAACAACAAAAAACATAAATATAACTTTAGCATAGTTCATAATACCCACTTCAGAGTTCAGCACGTGGTCAACATATATTAGATTTGAATATTCTTGCATAACGTTATCTAACATGGTACTTATGATTTGTTTCCATTATATTGTTTTTACCTTCAAATCCGACTTTGTATAATCACTTTTCACGCATATTAGGGATTTATCATGGATTTATTTAATAATTTTTTCCTCCTCAATATGGGAGATCCTGTTGACAGCCTTTGAGATTGGATGACAATTGTATGTCACTTGATTTAATACCACTCTCCGTTGATTGTATATTTGGAAACCCTTGATCTGACGGATAGGAGGTATGTGAGGATGGTTAGGGTAACTAACCCACCCCGAGCACTCCTATCCTTGTTCATTGTTCTGCCTCAGGAAAAAAATTATAACTCTGCAACTTCTTGTCTCTGCATTGAAGTAAGGTTTTCCCTTCCACCATGGGCCTATTTTTGGCTTCACTAAGTTGGCCCTCGGATAGCACATTTGAGTATCATGATGGATGCATACCTATGAGGGTTTCCCTAAGGACATTGAGCCAAGAAGGAGGGGCCTCTCAAGATCTAAGTGTTACCCTGAACTGCAATAAAACGATGGACAACAGTGAGAGCTCTGGCGACTGAGGACTAGAAACAACATACCACTACTGACAAAGAAAATTCTTAAGTTGTCGAATGTTACCTCTGACAGCCTCGGGACACACCGGGTTCCTCTCCTCGGGAATGATATAGATAAATTAAGATAATGACGCCAAATTTGAGCAAGGAATCACACAACCACAACTTCCCTGAGCCGAGATAAGTTAAAACAAAGGAAATAACTAAGTAAAGAAACCCTCTCAAGGGTATTGTCACAACGTTTTCCACTCTAAAACTAAGCGAATTGGGGAAAAAGAAATAGACATAGTAGACCCTGCCTATAAACGATGAGGTAATTTGCGTAAAGAAATAATAGTAAAGCTATGAAAGGCAAGCAATATCACATTTGAATGAACCGACTGAATCCCATGGAAAAACACCAATAGAGTCACTGTAGAATGGAACATTAGGGGAATTTTGAGGTTTAAAATGGACCTATGAAGGAAAATTTACAATCAAAATTCACTTTATGAGAGCCAATCATATTTTAGGAGATAACATCATCCCTAATAGTTGAGGTGGCATTTCTTGAGTTAAAGGTACTTATTTGTCACATTCTCAATGGTGGATAAAAACTCATGGTTAACCATGGTAGTGCTCTAAGTACTTTTAAAGTCAAAGTAAAGTACTCATATTAAATGTCATTTTACACTTTTTGAATAAAAATATATTAGTCATTTCATATTTCTTGAAAGAAACAATTCATATCCATATACATTTATTATATTATATTATATTATTTTTATATAGTATATTAATTACATGTTATTATACAATTTAAATAATATAAATTTTAATTAATAACATGTAATGTAATTAAGAATTTATAAATTTATATTTATATTTTATTTTAAGTTATTTAAGTACAAAGGACAAATGCATTAGTTGTTCAATGATAATGACTTTTTCTTGAAAAGCTCATTCTTATTTATAATCACATCAATACAATTTTTTATTAATTTTATTTTGATACAAATTTTGAATTGAATTTAACTATGGTTACATGGATTGTGGTGCAAAAAGTGAATTGAAAATTCATAAATATTATTTTATTGGTTTAGATATTATTTTAATATTTCCTTAGGAGGCCCATTTTAGACCTCAAAATTCCCCTAAAGATTTACTTGTTTTCTTCTGGTTCACTGAGGGCTATACCCTCTCCATGCACAGGTGTAGCAACCGGCCTCTATGCCTTTCTTGCATGCAAGGACTAATGAGTCTTTTTTTTATTCAAAGGGTTCTTGGTGTATTTTTCTATTCTAGTTTTCCTTTTTAGCTTTTAAATCTTCACTACATCCACCCTTCTCGGGTTTGAAGGACTGATGTAAATTATTACTTTTCTAGCTATGTAAAATTTAATTTTCAGAGATAATTTCTTGGTAATTTGTTGTGAAACCCTCTGATATTAAAAGAAGGGTTTTTTCTATTACCATTTCTCCTTTTGCACAGAATATTGTTGTTTAGTGTTCTTTTACACATGCTAGAACTATTTTTGTATACACTTGTTCAATTGTTTGCCCTGCACAATGGTCTCGTGGCTTGTAAACATTATGTGTTCATGTTTAAATAATTTTATCATTTTAGATAGTGTATATATTTCTTGAAATCTACTGTTGAGCTTTCAATAATGAAGATGTAGTTTTCTTTAAAAATAAATTCTACTATTGATAACAAATTTAGCTCTACTAATTTTTTCTTCTTTTCTGTTAATACTGACTCCTTTTGGTTCTAAGGTTATAATGACCAGAGGACCATGACCTTTCCCTGTCACCATGGGGCTCAACTCTAAAGCTTTGAGCCTCATTGCCTTCCTCCTCAGATTATTCCTTATCTATAAATAAATGTGTTTCATTCTTGTATTCCTATGCGCTATGTTTTCTTTTTTTATTTATAATACATACAAGGACTTCAACCATAGATGGAAATTATTTTTGTTTACTGTAGCAAGGTATTATCATTGCGTTCTGTAGCTATAGTCTATACTATATGAGATTTTCCTTTCCATACCAAGTTTTTAGATCCGAAAACAATTTGTAAAGGTTTTCAACAACATATTACTTAATAATAGACTCCCTGAAAACCCTGTGTTGACTTCTCTGGATGTTTAGTTTGACTACCAAATTTTGTTTTCTACTTTCTTTTTAAGTATATAGACACAATATTTCTCATAACCAAACAGAGATATACATTAACAGAATAATATTTTAAGATTCACACTTCATCTAACATTTAAATCTTTAACAACAAATGCAAATACTTATCTCTGTAATATTGGTTAAACTGATGGTTCCACCCAACCTTGAGAGAGGCAATCACGTCCTCTTCTCTCCCCGTACTCTGCACTAGAGTCTTAGAAAGAAGACAACTTTATCATAAGTTAGGCCTCAGGACCTCTATCTAGCCTACACTTCCTTAGGGTTTTAGAGCTCCACTGGTATTTCCAGCTCTCGACAACTCTTTTCTTCACAACATGTTGTTTTTAACCCTCCATTCCCTTTCTGAATAGAACCCCTTTCCCTCCTCATGATTTCCTTTTTATCCTCTTAGGAAAGGTAACTGTTAGAAACAGCCTCTATCTTTTACTCTAGAATCTTGGAATACTTTTACCATTTAGTTAATCCATTACTAAAGTTAATTATAAATTTTATTTATGAAATAAAACTCAAGTATTAGTAGAGAATAACCACATTCGTTAATTCTCTTTCACTTAACAATTCAAATGTATTTGTCTGTGGGGTCTTGGTTAAACGGTGATGAGGCGGGCTTTATAGCACTCATCACAAGTTCAATTCCCTTTCTCGATCGGGGTGATGTATTTGGACATGTTGATGAAGATGGAGTAAACAAAAAAAAGAAAAAAAAGTGAAAAATGAAAGGAACTACCAAGCTTACAACAAAAAAAAACAATTTAAATGTTTAAACATAATTAAAATAAAACGGGGTGTTACAATCTTAAAATTCTATAAAAGTGTGGTCAATTTTGTTTATTTCAATTAGTCCATCTCATTCTTATATATCCACAAATTTACATTTATTTTGATATATGACATTTTGAAACACAATACATCTTATTGTAATCTCTGTGTCAATACGAAACAATGCATTCTATTGGTAATCTCCTTGTCAATATGAAATAGTAATAATCTTGAAACTAGTAAATTCAATTGCATTGATAATTTACTTCTGACTAAGACCAAATACATTACAATGATAATCTACGTGACTCTGAAACATTGATAGTAAATTTAAATGATTTGTTTCAAGTGGATTATAGTAAATTTAAATGATTTGTTCTAAGTGCACTATTATGAAATATGTAATTAAAAATTTATCAAAAATGTGTAATTTATATTATATTTATAAAGTAAATATTATCATTAAAAAAATGAAATATTAAAATTAATTAAATGAATTACTAAGAATTAATAAATAAGGAAAAAATAATAGTAAAAAATTTACTCACACTAAATATCTTAAAAAATCTATAAACCTAGATTAAAACAAAAGGACATAGAAAAATCAAGGATGAGTAGGTCCATGGATAATAAAAGTAAGAAAAAATTAGATATCCAAAAATTAATATAAATATTTGTTTATATTTATAAATTTATAAATTTATTTTTTAATATTAATTTTTTTGGGATGTTGGATGTTGTATGTTGAATTTTATTTTATTATATTTTATTGTGTAGTTGACTTTAGTATAGGAGTATATGTGTAGGTATAAATGTTTGTAAATTTTAATATTTATATGTTTATTTAATTAAAAAATAATAAATGGTTAAAAGTAATATATAACCCAATATAGGGAGTTGTTATAATGTTTGTAAATTAGTGTGGGAGTTGTTGTAAATTAGTGTAAACATTGAATATTGGCTCAATTAATAATAAAAAGTTAAAATGTTAAAAATAATAAAATTTATAAAATTTGATTTGTAATGTTGTCTTTTGGGCACTCAAATTGGATAAACAAATTGTTAATATAAAATTTAATATTTGAAAAATAAAAAATAAAAAATTTCTATAACAAAAAATTATAATTGTGATGATGATGATGATGGTTAACGTCCATTGAGACCAAACTTTGGTCTATTGGACTTATAATTTTCTTAGTTCTAAATTGTGTGGCTTCTCGTCTTTCTTGGCGAGATTGGTGTTGTAACTTTATTTTTCTTCTCTACGGTCTTCCAACTTCATTTATCTTGCACCTCCTTTATCTCTTCTGATTCTTGAGACACTGGTGTCTTATCTTCAGGATCTGGGAAAACTGCTTTGCTGCTAAATGAAGATTTCTTTTGCACGGTATTCGAATCCTCATAACTGTTGATGCTTGAGGGGCTGTCGATATAATTGTGCAAGTTTTTTTATTAATAAAAAAATTAATATTTAAAAAACAGAAATTTCTATATAGAAAAGTATGAAAAGTATATAAACAATAAATTGTAGATTAAAAAATTAGCAGTTGTGAAACCAATCAATTTCATATTAAAATATGGTAGAAAATATATAATATGGAGTTTTATGAATTAAAGTTTGGGTGTGTTTTCCCCTGCCTGTTTTGGATTGAGTAGAATGTGTAGAATCTGCGACATTTAACTCGAGGAACAAAATCATCATTTGTAAATGTGTTTTCAACGGTATCCACTTGGAAAAGCTAAATCTAGGAGGAGAAATTTAGATTTTAGTTATTGATTAATAATGAAATTATTTTTATTTTTAAAAGAGATTAAAAATTATGATTTGAAGTAGTTACACTTTTCTAAAAATAATATAGGTTTATGGTTTTTCTAATAGAATTATATAATATTAGATACCTTTATATTATTTTTAATTGTTTAAGTTTATTAATAATTACTTTAAGAATATCGAAAGTAAAAATATAGTTTTTTTTTATGCTCTATACTTCCGAATTTTTCCCTTATTGAATTTTAGGTAGTCATTTTTATCTTATTGAATTGAATTAAAATTAAAATTTGGTAACTATGCATAAAAGTATTGTGGGACTGTGTAGCATGGTAAAGGTGTGGAGGCGTAGTCGTAGGTGGGAGGTGTGTCTTGTTTTTTGGTGATTTGGTCCTGTATTTAATGGTTGTGGCATACTGTTCAAGACAATCTCTATCTGTTAGTTTTCTTTCTGCGACACGATCTTCTGTCACTTCAAAACTGAAGGGATAAATTTTTTTATGCCAGAGTGAAGAATTTGTGTTTGGCGATGTTTGATTCTGTGAACGCTAGTGAAAAGTGTGCATAACTCAGTTGGGAGAGCAATAGAAATGTGGTGTGGCGATTAGACTCGTGCTCATGTTCATGTGCGTGAACCATGTTCATGTGGTTAGCTACACACTTTTCACGTGTTGGAATATGCGTTGACCAGAGTCGTGGCGTGTCATTTCTCGGCCTAGTGATGGAGGGAATTTTATCTTCTTTGATAGAGTGGTGAATAAGTGTTATTGAGTTGTTGTGTTGAACATTTTGCAAAGGTGTTCTTGAATCTAATGCACTATGGGGGAGAGATATTTGTTGGAGTACAGCAAGATTGAGACCCGCGTTTTGTTTTCCAATTTGATTATAGATGTGTGTCGTTGTGTGGATCGATGAGGAACCCTTGCATTCAGAACAATATATTGTTATGTTGTGAGATTTCTCTCTAAGTTTGAGAGCCATCGTTGAGTGAGGCTTTCTTCTGAATTTGCACCAAACATCGCTTTCTTCTGAATTCGTTCATGTTTAGCTCTCTCTGAGCATTGGTGAGAAAATGGGATTAAAGAGTTATCTTGAGGAGAAATTGAGCCAAGCCTTGCATTTGAATTGGAAGATTCGTTATGTGTGCATATGTCTTCATCCCAACCTCTCCATTTCCTATACGAATTGATTGCTACTGTTGACAGAGCATTGACAGTCGAAGTTGACATCATTGACCATAGTCTTAGCGTTGAGCATAAAGAAGTGTGATTATATAATCTCGCCCTCCTCCTAGTACGAAGCATAAAGGAGTGTGGAGTTGCACAGAGTTTAGGGCCACCATGCCCGAGTAAATAAAGGAGTCGTAAGAAGTGTGCTACCTGTGGAAAGTTGGATCGTTGAATTTCCACATATAATGCAAGATTTGGGTCATATGTGTGAAGTGGCATGTGACCAAGCACTCTGAGGTTGAGCCAATCTCACCTTGGAGTTGACCATTTCTTTCACATTTATCCATCATTAATTTTGATTCTTCCAAGCATATTTTTGTATTGGGAATCGTACATATGTGTTTTTTTTTTTTTTGGAAGGGTGGAAAAACCTCAAACTCAAGGAAAAATAGCTTGGCTGGTTTGAAAAGGCAGAAAATGTCAATTTAAAGGTGGAAGATGGCTAATCCTAACAATAATTGTTCATTTCAATGAAGTGGGAAGTTGAAACATCTTTAATATGATAGCTTCTTATAGCTCGTTGCTTCAATGTGTTTTTCACTACCCGTGGGCTTGAGAGTTCCATTAATATTCAAAGAAAGTAAAAAAATGTTGTTTGGACATTGAGAAGTTTTGAAAAGCATGTCTTTCGATATCCATGGCCTATAAAATCTCATTAATCTTCAAAAACATGGAAACATTTCTTTGGGCACTTAAAAAATGATCAAAGGTAGTGTTTTTCATCATAAGTGGATTTTAACGTTTCATTAATATTCAAAAAATGCAAAAAATTAATTGGGCATTTGAGAAAATATAAAGGGTAAATATTTATTGTTTTCTATAGGCTTCAATATTTTTTTTGTTGACAATATTACTGATTTTCAAGTTGTTTCTTCAGTTCTATGTGAAAACCTTCCATGGAGAACTTTTGAAATAATTTTGGCACTCATTTTTACATTGCAATTCCATATAATTTCATGGATTGTCCAAAACACTTGGTTACCTTCCATGGATAACTTTTGAAACAGTTTTGATGCTACTTTTCTCCTTGCAATTCCATACAATTCCATGGATTTTCCAAAATGCTTCGTTTCTTCTCTTCTGCTCCAGCTTGACATGGTATGGTATGTTATCTGAAAAGATGGAAACCCCAACATCCAAGCACTTTTTAGGAAGTTTTTGAGTCCCCTGTCTCACATTAAGAGGCGTATAATGTTAAGCTTTGAGTTGGGTATTTTATGGTTTGGATGTATTCTTGAAATTTTATACTCATGAGATCCTAATATTTAAATGGATTTGAGGTCCTCGAAAGATATGGCTTTGCCTATGATGCAAAGGATATTGTTTCGAGTAGACCCTTTTCCTGGAATATTTTGACCAAAAGAATATGGTATGGACTATTTTAATGTGAAACCATTCCCTATACAGGAACTACTTATGGGTCATATCTCTGAATTTATTATATGCAAAGCTTTGAAATTTACCAAATTTTGTGTTGAAAGTTCCTCAATCTAATAATATTTTTGTTGTACATAGGGTTTACATCCTTTTGAGGAAAGAGGATGCCATACTTTGCATATTTGAAATTAATTAAAGCTTTGGTGGATGAATATGTTTTGATCCAAGTCCAAGAAATGGAGTTATGGCTCTGGTTATTACATGAAGTCATGGTCATTTCGTCATAAAGATATTTGAATTTTGTACCACAATCATGGATTTCAAGCATATGTAGAATATGAAAAGAGATGGATATGAGTTTTAAGCAACTAGCCAACATTTTTTAGGTGTTGTAGTGGGAAATGAAAATTAAAATTATGTGATGGCATTTTAATTAAATGTTGTTTTTACTTACTTCCATATTCCCCACTCCTCCTATTGGTGTTCCTTTGCACCTCTCAGTGTAAATGTTAGCTTTATTATTTTGACTCTTTTACTCACATTCGTAAGGAGTTGGAGGTTGAACTATTAAATCCAAGAAACAAAAATGGAAAATAATTAATTTGATTATATAGTTAGTTAATTGGGGTTATTTTTGGTATTTGAGTGGAATAATTATTATCTTACTCACTTTGCGTCTAAATCTCTTCTTGTAACATATTGAGCTTTGATACCTTGAAAAATATAGTTGTAATGACTTTGTGAGAAAATCACTCTTCTAGTACCAACAACCTTTCTCTTCCCTCAGTTATTTATGTATGAGAATATAATGTTATCATATTTTTTTAAGGTGATAAAATTTGTTATAATTGAGTCATTAAAAGGTATTGAGATTATGATTTATTTTTTTATGGGAAGCCACTTTCCATCTCAATCTGGGGGAGCCACTCTACATTTCAATATGGGGAAATTTTTTCATATATCAATTAAATTTAGAAATAATAAAATAATGTGTATATTAAAAAATTAAAAATTTTTAATAATGAAAATAAATTCAAAATCATTTATAAAAAAAAAAAAAAAAAAATTATGTTTTACATAAATAAAATACTTTAATATCCATTTTAATTTTACATCATCATTATATAGAGAGAGATAAAATAATTGAGAATGGAAAATATTTAATTTCATCTATAATTGTTTTCTATTTTTTTTTGTAACGTTGGACACTTCATGAACCAAAATTGGTGGTTCTTGATCTACCCAAAGTGAAACCAAACTATAGCCACAAGTTTAAAATCTTAAGTTTACTAAGACCTCATTTTATGAGGATGTTTGATAAGAAAAAAACATAAACTTAGGCATTACATGTCACAAAACATATTGATCACTCATTGCATAGCAATGGATAGACGAGTGAATCAAGAAAAATAAAACATGCGCTCATTCATAGTCATTGTGGAGGTGGAACCTGACTTTCATAGGGTGGAATTAGTTCCTCCTCGTCATCAAATATTTGCTAGCTTCAGAGCATCGCTATAGTTTTGCGTTGCTATGTTTTGAAAATTAGTTTGAAGGAGTAGGGGAACGTGCATGCTTCGCTCCAAATCTAAAGGGGTATTGTCCATACAGGGCCCAAGATTGGCGATTTTTTTAGCATGTTTGTTGCCTCTTCTTTGGATGTGAGAAAGAAGAGGACCTTGAATTTGGGAAAGGAGAGATGTGACCTTTGAAATACGAAATTCAATCCTCTAGCCATTCAAAATTGTGGAAGGAGTGGTGTCACATTGGATTTTCCTTAAAATTGTGATAATTAAGTGAGAGTTTCCTTTAATGAGAAGCTTGTGGTAGCCTTTGTGGAGCACTATCGCCAGTCCCTGTTCTGGGGAAAAAAAGCTCTAAGACATTCTTAGTGGTGTACCCATTCGATCCTACATAAATGTGAATAATTTTCCCTTTATAGTTGTGGAAATATCCACCATAGATCACTTTCTCAGGATTTCCTTTGGAAGCACCTTCAGACTTTAACTTGATGAAATCTTGATGAGGGGGTGTCCACTCAGAAGGACTGGAGGGTACCAAATATGTTGGAGCAACTAAGGAGGGAAAGAGCTAGGAGGAGAGGCACAGGGTGCTTAATATGGATTACTCTCTCGGACAACATTTCTAGTCTTATGAGGACCAATTCATGATGGCTATAGTTTCTCTTACTTTGGTCAAAATTGATTGCGAAATAGAGTTGATTGTGGAGGAAACATTCTTGAAAATGTGGCTATGATGTTCCTTCTAGACTTCCCAGAGAATAAATACTAGGAAGAGTTGTAAAGATATATTTATAAAAAGATTCTAGAAGGGAGAGTCTCTGTGGTTTTCAATTGTAGTAGCAATGATGCTAGTTGTCTTATCTATCTACCGAAAGAAATTGGAAAGTCGATACCAAAGGGTCGAGCAGACAGAGAAAGTATTGAACAAGTCGACATAGTCTTCATTGTTGATGTAACAATTATGGCATATCAAGGAGCCTTGAAATCCCCTATTTTGAAGATTTTCCCAATTGAGGTTCTTATTCCAAATTAAGAGCCAAAGGAATAAGGTGATTTTTAGTCACTCCTTGAGATTCCAGATATTTTTTCATTTACTTGGGGGGCCATCACACTCTCTGTGAATGAGAAGGTGATAGGTCTCTTTGATGTTGAAATTTCTAGAAGGTAAATAGCCCCATCTCAGAATTTCATCCCTGGTCTGAGGTTCAATGTTTATTTTTGCAAGTTAATGTTGCTTCGCAATACATTCTGAAGAATGCATTTTCCATGAATTCCATTGAGAATGAGGGTGGGGGGGATCCCAATAATGAGAAACATGAGTAGGACCCCTTGAGATGAGAGATTTTTGAACAACTTGGGAGTGCTGTATGGATGAGTGTTTTTCCCATTAATTCCAATATTCCTCCTAGAACAAAGTAGTATTGTCGAAAATACCAAAAGATATGATCCTGAATCATATGCTTGTTAGTCCATGTTATCGAGAATCTAAAACTGTGGACAAAAGTATCTTCCCTAGACCTAATGGCCTAGTCTGGAACAATATAAGGCAAATAATAAAACATTTCCCTTAAAGTCATATGAGGCTTAACTGGAATTTGTCGCAAGCTTCACTCTCTTCTCAGATTTTACGCTCCAATCATAGCTCTGATTTCTATATTTAGAACTTGCACATACAAATAGAATAATTCAAAGACCTACGATATCTATGTAGCATTATCCAATCACTTCATTCAATGGATCAATAAAACATTGAAACATATGAACATAAACATCATATATAGGAAAAAAATGTACTCCTTATTTTAATAAAAATGGAGGGAGTTACCACCAAATATAGGATTTGATCATGTAGAGAACTCCCCAAGTTTATTTGTCCTTCCTAACCACAAATTACACCTCTATGTCACCTCAATGCATGGAATGATGACTCCCTTAGAACCAAGGAAACAACATGAGGGTAATCAATCTCCAAAATCCAACCCCTAGATCATGGATGGTAGTAAATATATAGGAGAGGATGGTAATTTAGGAATTATTATCCATTTACCAATCTAGGCTTGAGATCCACTCTTGATGGGAGGATGAGCTCAAGGTATAAGGGGTAAAATATCTAAGGTAGGATGAGATAGGATTGAAAGGTCTTATCCAAGGTAAATGGTTGAAACAACTCCTAGAAGATTTTGTAAGAGGAAGCTATGGGATTATTTTTATTTTTACTGTATTTTGAGAATCAACGCACCCCTAGTAAGGGAAAACCTGCTAATGATCAGTGCAAGTGCAGAGTGGAGAAACCTACACTCAGTATTCTAAGGGAAAAAAGTTCATTGGGCCTTAAAATCATGGAAATGAAGTATTTATGCCCATAAATGTAGGGATTAGGGGATTCATGCCTAGGTATTTGTGCAAGGATGGTGAAAAAGTGTTGATGGATGTTGATTGATCCATTTTACAGGGCTATTAACCAGATGTGAAAAAATTTCCTATAACAGATTACCCACTAAGGTGCAAAGTCAGAAACAATGGTTGATGACTGAAGTGCTTTACTTTATGACAAGTCTGGATCAAGAAAAACCAATCAAGATAATCATCTATTATAATATAAATTTACATCTTGATATATTTGTTGAGGGAGGAATACCCATGCTTGACACATAAGCTAACATTACATGTACAAAAATAAAAAACATATGTCCACTGATGACAAAGCGTGGAACCATGATTGGATGATTATATGTATGATCATAGCCATCATACTTTTTAATGTCATATTAATCCTAAAATCACAACCTGGATGGATGAAACTAGATCTGAGGTATTTTATCTCGTTCACACGATCATCGAATATACGAGTCTAACCATGTGAATTAATGAGTTGAGGTTGAACATGGTAGACACCATCTGATTATCAGCCAATTATATATTATTTAAAATACTCGAGAGAAACCATTGATGATGTTAATGGATCTCAAGGTACAATAGTACAATCTATATGGTGGGAATGAATGAGTGGAAGTCGAACACCACACAGAATTTGTCGGTCGAAGGAAAATGAAATTTCCATTAATTTATGCAGGCACCAAGGTATCGAAGGGAGTTTATAATTAAACTTCCTGGATAATGATTTTATGTTGACAACAAGCAACCCATCGCAGGAGGGCCTTGATGGATCCCCCATCAATGACATGAAACGGGTATCATGATTTGAGATAGAATGATGTTGATATAGAACTGGATCATGAATGATAGACATGGAATGAAGGCTTAAGAGTATTGTAGCAGAGATCGACTGAATGACTTCTCTTGATCATATCAGCAAAATCGAATGGATTTGGTAGCATTGACCCAAAACCGAAAATGGAGGCTTTGAAATAGTGTGATGAACCAAAAGATAAGCAGATTTCCCAACCCAAAATCCACAGAGATGAAGTGGAAGCGTGTCATGTTCAAGAGCGACTCACTACCATTAACAAATGGAGTACTCTATTTTCCCAAATTTTCCCAACCATTGTTGGTCAGGACCTTATTATTTTTTAACAATTTTGAGGAGGATAACATATGATTCATCTGTAAGTTATTCCTTCCAATGAATCCCTCTGAGCATGTTTAATGAACGATAAGAAGTATTGGTTCAATCTCGTCATGATAAATGATTCCAACATTGTTTGATGCTTTTACGAGTCCAACAAGGGTATAACTCAACATCATTTTCATGTTTAGAGAGTTTGAAAAAGATGCGAAAAATAAAACTCCAAAGGTTCATTTTCATAGATAGTCCCTTGAGTTCGAAAAGGTAGAAAACAATACTCAAGAGAACCTCTTAGCCATGATCAACTAAGGTATTCCTTTTTCATAAATAGTTGATCTCAATCCAGAAAAGGGTTAAACTTATCTTGAACATATGTATTTTCATTTACTTTAACGGGTTCGAAAAGATAAGTGCTCGACAATATTTACATATTTTTGGAGTCTGAAAAGAGTTGAAAGAGGACTCTAGCGGTTTCCTTTTTTGTGAGTTTATAGAGCCTGAAAAAGTGATAAAGTGTGCGCTTTTGTCAAAATGATTCATATCATAAAAAAATTCGTTAAATAATGGTCAACCTTCTGAGAACACTAAAAAAATATTAAAAATACATGTTTCATGATAAAAATAAATCAAAACTAAGTAAAAACATTAAGTATTAATAACATAACGACGAGAATGACCATAAATAACCAAAATGACATTTTATTTTTACCATTTCACATTTACCCTTTGATGTTAGAGTTTTGAGTATTTTTCCCTCAATCTTCTGCAACTCTCTGTGATCAACCTACTAGATCATTTCACATTGGGTCACTTCCAGGTAGGAGCTAAAACCATTCTCTTTAATTTAATGGTTGCATTTTATGATTTTATGCACATTTATCAACATAGGGTATTTAAGGAGTTTCAGGTTGGGGAGCATGTGTACTTATGCATCATTCCCTAGAAGATCTCCTTGAGGATTGGATCCTGTGCCAAGCTGGCACCTCGATATTGGGAACCTTTCGAGATCCTTGAGAGGATTGGACTAGTGGCCTACAGACTTGCATTGCCTCCGACATTGAAATTCCATGATGTTTTACATTTTTCATTACTTAAGAGATATGTGCAGGATGTTGATCATGTGATTGAATGGTCTGTATTGCAGGTGGAACCAGAGGGAGAATTCCAGCCAGAACCACAATGCATATTGTAGTGGAAAAAACCCATGCTCCAAAAACAAGTAATCAAGCAAGTTAAAGTGAAGTGGAAGAACTTTGGGCCCAATTAATCTGCATGGGAGATGGCGGATCAGGTGTGGGCTTTGTTGGGTCAAGAAAATGAGTTTTGGTATAAGTACGTATATATGTTTATGGTTATAGATACCGCAATGAGTTGTGTTATAAAGCTCCAATAAGTGGTATGATTATCATGTCTGTCATGTTGTTCATGGATGTAGTAGTTTTTCATTGTAAATATACTGCATCGAGCTATGTTATAAATATTCATATGTGAAATGTTTTATTTTTACCAATTTTCTAGTTATATGTGTCATTGAAGACTGAGGACAGTGTTCCCCCTAATGATAAGGGGTTTGTCACAACCCCAGATTAACATTTTGTGTAACAAAACTTAATAAATACAAAATAAGACCAAGGTCATGGGACACATATTCCAAGTTGAATGTTGGGAAAATAAATGTAGTGGGCATCAATTTCGGTTTATTAATGGCTAAGGAAATTGGAAAAGGAATTGATAAAGGAAAAGAGGCAATAATTGGAATTTATTTATGAAAATAAAGGAAAATAGGAGAAAAAGAAGGTGAAGAGACAAATATTTGCATGAGAGTTAAATTAGAATAAAAATTAAGGAAAATGAAGTAAATAAAATCCTCACTGATAAAAAGGCTTTTGAGGATGAATTCACAACCTTTTGTTAGTTTTAGCTTTTCTCTCTCATACTTTTGCACACGTAGAGAATTCTTGGAGAATTTTGGCATACATTTGATTTAGAGAAACAAGGAAAAGGAAAAGAAAGGAAAGAAAAGGAACGCAAGAAGAAGGTTGTATCAACATCTTCAGTGGAAAATTTTACAGGTAACCAGCTGAATGTGTGATTTCCTAGCCGAGGTGTGAACGCATGGTACATGAATTTGTTTACTTGGTTCATTTTTTGTCATTAGCATGGGCTTGTTTGGTTTGACAGTGGTTTTAGCCTTGCCTTTCCATTTCCTGGATAGCCATGGTGTGATGGGATTCATTTCTTGGTTGAGCTTTGGATTGCTGGAAGAATTTGGAACTGTGTGAGGTGGTCTCAAGAAAATTCTCAAGGGTTGGGGGTGAAGATGGTTTCTTCGAGAAGCACTTGAAAAGTGGGTGCATATAGGAAAATTCCTCAAGATATGGTGAATAAATTCTGAGGAATCCAAGCTTGTTTTGGATTTGTGATTTCTTGACCGGTTTTAGCGAGATCACAGTAGTTTGAGGGTGGAGATGGTCTAACCTCTGGATTCCATTGGATTTTTATGTCTTGGTTTATCCCATGAGATCCCACATTCATGCTTGGAATATGCCACGAGGGTGATTGGTTGAAATAAATATTTGGTTCATCTCAATTTATGTTTGGGTGGTACATGGTAGTCCCTGACTTGGTTGGATTTTGCATATGTTAATAAGAGCTATTTTCCAATTATGATTCATGAGTATTTTTACTGGTTATTATTTTGATTTGATGGTTGTTCTTTCATGGTTAATATCTTGGTTATATCTTGGTTATAAGCATAATTTAAGATATGTTCTAGTTATGGCTCTTGTTACGTTTGATAAGTTGATGAACCCATGGGATAAAAAGTGTTGTTGTAGCTACTTGAGAGGGAATTAGACCTTCTCAGTGATTCTCAGCTAAAGTATAAATATTTACATTGAGACATGCATTCATGACATGCAACTTACTTTTTTACCCTGTGTTTGACGAAATTTCTACTATGTTCTGGTCACTCTACGTTAAATTTCTAATTCAAGTTTGAATGTTTAACTTTGTCTTAATGATAAATATGATTCTAGAAAGTCACAGGATTCTTTGGGTAGTGGTGTGAAGGATAGCCTAGAAAAGTGGCTCAGATCTCGGGACCACGAGAACTAAACTGGGGATTTTTGGTCATAACTATTGGAAGCCAAGCTTATGAGTGTGTTTATAGCCTCATAACTACATGGAAGAAATGTTGAGGGTGTGGTTGTGGGTTTAGGTCAGTGAAACAAGGTTCTAGCTCAGGGATGGACCACTTAGGGTGTTTCGTCAACTCCTGGGTGATTTGTAGTCTCTGTAGGATGTCATTGTGTGGTTTGATTGTAGGCCCAACTTCCTTAACTGGAACTGGGAGGTCGGGTCATGTCATATTGCCACTCTTCTTCAAATTTACCTGAAGGGCTTGTAAAAACGATTAAATTTTGGGGTGGAAGTGTTACATTAAATATTATTATACTTATGCAAGAATTCAAAACTCAAATGAAAGGTTCTAATGGAATTACATGCTTCTCCTATGGGAGGAAATTTAAATTGTAAGGAGATGAGTGAGACTATAAAGTATGGAACACGACTACTCCTTGGATGAAAATTAAATTATGCATCCAATGAGTTTTCCCGCTCAAAATTTGGGTAAAATCGTAAGGAAATGAGTTGAAAATACAAGTTGAAAAAATAGTTTTTTCTTTTTTCCCTCCAAAAATTGTTGAGGTAAACTAATTTTTTTATTATTTCCATTATTATTTTATAATATTACTTAGGAGGTCCATTTTAGACCTCAAAATTTCTCTAATGATAGTCCAATTATTTTACCAAAGATTAATCAAGAAAGGAAAAACATACTAGAATCAGAAATTTTTTGGGAAGAAGGATTAAGTAGTTGAGGAATCAAGAAATTAATGAGTACCTCATCAAATGGAAGAACCTACTAGTATGGGAAATATTGTTTCCATTGAATTCAAATATACGGGTGAGACTATATATTTCCAAGATAAAGATTGCAAAATGAAGATTGATGGAATATTGTTTAGATACCAAGTTTTTTGTTGTTTCCCATCTTAGATAGACTATTTTTAAATAAATATTACACTCAATAACTAACTCAAATGGGATCATGAGAGATATGATTGAATATGTTATTCTAATACCTTTCCAAAGATATATTCCACTCCCTCTAACTCCATAGGAATGAGAAGATATGAAATGTTTTTTCAAGTAAGTCTAGTTAGAAAGTACAAGTAGTGCCAAACAATTTTAGAAGACAAACCCATAAGTGAAGGTAGAAACATGATAAATAAAGGATATATGAGTGAATTTTGTTGCATATGTCTTGTCATTGATGTCAAGTATAGTGTCATTGATTCTAAGTTCGGCAACATGGGAGACTATTGAATGTGCGCTGTAATTTTTTCAAAGTTGTAGTTTGGATAACATATCTTTAAAGGCATTTCTTCTCTAGTACCTAGTCCAAATGATAATGAATTTTGTATGGTTGGATATCACTCTAAAAATTATTTCCAACATTATATTTTACTTCTCCTAACTCCACAAAAATCAAGAGGAAAATGAAGTTGAAGTGAAGAAGTCAAGTAAGGTTCCAAGCTGGTCAAACTTCCATCTTTAAGTAATATCCAGGTCTTAGCAATGCATCAAGGATTTTTCAGCATACCCACACATTTTGGCCCTTTTTCGTAAGAATCAATAAACCAACAATCGGATATCAAATACATTTCTCTGCATTAGGGAATCCAAGTATCTCAGGATGCAACAAAAGAGCTTCTTAAAAAAACCAATATTTATGGATTTCCCCATTAGCCATGAAGTGGACCCCAATTGACATGGTAGTATAGGGTGGATGACAGGTGGCACGAGCAGGAAGAAGATGATGATCTTGCACCCTAAGGTGAGGAAAAGTAGTAGACATATTTGGAATTTACGTTGGCCAATTGCCCCCATTCCAAGTGACACATGGCGGTGACATGGCATGACATGTGAAAAAAAATAAACATGGAAAAATGACATGGAAAGAGGGCCAAGTGGCATGTTCTGATTGGTTCTTGAAGTTTCTATGTGGAAGCTCCTAAATTATTTAGATTTTGCTGAAAATGTTGATGAAAAAGGAAATTTCCCCAAAATAGCAAAAGGCCTAAATTCCATACCATCTTGACATTTGGTGATTCAGAGATTCATTAGTTTGCAAGTTTATTTTTGGACTAGATATGGATATAATGAAGAAAATCCTTAGTTTCAAATAAAATATATGAGTATCCAAGTTTCCAAGAAATTTGGGGGTGTACGCAAATGGTTAAAGGTTAAGGGACCAAATCCGAATTTGGGTGGACTTCGGTTATCGAGTTATATGGGAGTTGAGAGATGCAATGGTTTGACAAAATAAAAAGGGTTGGATATCACATTTGAACTTAAAGGGAAATTGGTCAAGGTTCCAATACTAGCCATGGTTTTATTTAGAGAAAATTTATCCGGCTTATCTGAAGATCCGAGAATGTTAAAATATCTTGGTGGACCCATATTTCAGATACATTATTTAGTGGATTAAAAATATGGTCTCAACTCTTGATCCTATGGAGTGACAATGAAACCCCTAGAGCCAGAATCGGTAATTTTTGGCAATCAAGGTATATAAAGAATCTGAAACATTCTAACAAATATTTATAACCAAGTGGACTCAAATCCATATTTAGTGGAGTTATTGCTTAACATGGTCATATGATGTGGCTTTTGTGTAACTAAAATTAAGCTCCTAAGGAGCCAATTAGTCATTGATTCGAGTCATATCCAGGTCATCCTGATTGAAATTCCAACAAAATACATTAAAGTGATATACCAATATTTCTTGATTATCCTCCACAAAATGGTGTCTTTGCATATTTTGTCAATTTTGTTTAGTATAAATAAGCCTGGAAAGATTGGAAAGACAGTGGATTTGGCTGAGTAATTAAGAAGAATTTTTTTAGTGTGATGTGGTTGTGTGGCGCGAAAGGTGTGAAATAAGAATGTGGAACGAATATTGTAGAGGATGTGTAATCACAAAATAGGTTTGGCGATAATTTCAGGGGATGTATGTGAATCTGAGCTGAGGATATAGAACAAGGAGTAACGTGTCGAATAGAGGAGCATTCCAAAAATAGAATTAAAGACATAGACAAAGGATTCTTAGGCATTTTCAAGTTGGTGTTTGTATGTCATAGGGGGTTGGTGCCAATAAAACATCTTAAGGTGTTACTGCCTCCTTCTAGTTGGTGCTAATAAAACATTTTAGGGGGTTGGTGTTGGAAAATAAATGTAACTGTAGGTTGGTGCCTACAACACTAGTCATTATTCATATATCAGGTATATCTCTTATTGTTGATGTGATTAATCTTATATGTGCATTGAAATTGTTCTAATTTGTTAATATTGTTCATTATAATGATTCACCCCCCTCTAAGTGTAATTATAGTTCCAACAATTGGTATCAACACAAGTTCTTTCAAGAACAATTAAAAAATCATGGCCAATCACAAGGGATATTATTCAAAGAAGGATCCATTGTTTGATGGATCAAACCGTCTTTTTAAAAATAAGAATGAGTACCTACATTATGTCTTTGAGTATTGATGTTTGGATACAAAATGAAGGTTAAATCTCTATCATCCACATAATAATTATTGATAATTAAATTAAATTTTTAGAAGCCTATTCCAAAATAAATGTCAAACATAATAATAATAATAAATTTATAATATAGTTATTTTTTTATTTTTTTTTCAATTTTAATAACATGAAATTTATCATGATATAAGCGTCTTGATGTTTATTATAAATAGATGATTATCCATATTTATCAATAATAAAGTAAACCATATTACTCCATGCACTCATCAAATCATCCGGCCCATCTCTGTAAACTGCATACAGTGTTCTAGACCTCGACGATTTTATATAGATTTTCCTTTCCAACTTTTCAAAGTAGTATAAGTAACTTCTAGGAACAAAAAACTCCATTAAACACTTAGCAAAACTGATATTCACATCATCCCTTTCGGTTACAATATTTGGCTCCAGGACATTCTGGAAGAACTGTCAATGTTTTAGTGTTTCCATCTAACGCCAACATGTGTGTATGCCCTATCTCTAGTGGACCCCCACAAGTTTGAATTGTATCAAATCCACCAAGCAATGCCCAACTACTAATGTCAGTATCAAAGTCGCATAGTTTACTCTACTTCCTGAAATTTCATATTCACATTTTATTTACCCGCAAATCGTTGTTGTATCCAAAGTGGTGAATTCCCAGCCACTATTATGATCAATATTCAGTATGTGAACGAAGGGTCTAATGGGATGGTACAATGTCCAATACACCACTTTTTGTCCAACTTCTTCCATGAGGGGTTGTTGTCCCCATGTATATTCATGATTGGGCAGCGCTACAACATCGGGTAATATTACATTTCTTTGTTGTACATGTTTAGGTAACCGCGATAGCCTCTTGTCTCTGATGGCACAATGATAAAGCTTGATATTCCTGGTGCTAAGTGCTCCATGGAATAAAAGTGAAGGGTGAGTAAATTTTGATTGGAATTGAGGTGCAATATTGGTAATTAAATCTCGAAGCCTATTCCTAACTGATCCAGGCTTGGTGTGCACAATGAGATGGTGCAGATGTTGAATGTCAATTCTAGCTGGAAGAATTTGATATTGTATTAAATCATTTTGATGTTGAATGTCAATTCTAGGAAGAATTTGATATTGTATTAAATCATTTTTCATTAGACTGAAACTTTCCATGGCTGCTGAATTTGTATTGATCTCTCTACATATGGGAGGAAGATATTGTAGAACCTCTTCATATTCATTTTCATCTCTAGCCATCTCGGAGGCTCTCCTCTTATTTGCCATAAATCACCACTTCAATTTTCCTAAATAAATCAATCCTAAGGATCACACCAACTATTCAGTCTTTAATTTATGTATTTAGCATCCAATCTTGGCATCATAAACTCTTGACTCTTCAGCTACCCTACATGACTCTTAAGATAACTTAGATGCCATATGGACTTCTATTATTTCATCTTATTCTCAATTTGAATTTTCAGATAAAGAATAAACTTAATAAAATTGAGAAATTACGAAACTTTGCTGAGGCATCCAGCACTCACCAAATTATTCAAAACAATCATTCTCATTTCTTTGATGTTCACCGTCTTACTATTGCTTGTACTCCTCGTCTCTTTGAATCTTCCTAGAAATGTGATTTAAATTTAAAAGTTCCTTTTCAACACTGCATATTCATTCATTATTCATTCATTAGTGTCTTTCATATTGCGAGAGCCTAAGGGTGCTAATGAGGATTGATCTTGTGATTTTTTTATTGATGGGTACTTTAGTATTATACCAATTAATGAGGATTGATCTTGTTACTTTTTATTGAGGGTAATTTAGTATTATATCAATTAAGAGGGTTACTTTAAAATATTTATAATTTATTTAATTTTTATGATTTATTCTAATTTGGATAATGTAATAAGTGTTTTGATGTTTATTATAAATTGATATTTTTGAGATTTACTGGCTTTTTAATTAATGTGGCTATACTGGTAATAGTATTTATTATTTAGTTTGGAGGGTTACCTCAATTTGTGGAGTTGCAGTCATTAAAATACCTTTTTTATTGAGAAGTCATTGGTTCAATTCTGTTTACACTTCCCTTAAAGTGAATATAACATGTAAAAATATTATGTGTATGTATTTGTCACTCTCTATGGGTCTGTGAACCACATAGAAAATAAATAAATAAACAAAATAGTATTTATTATCTATTTTGGAATAGAACCTCCATAGAATATTTTAAAGATTCTTAATAGTATGAAAAAATGAAAGGTTGAGATTTATTTCCAAAGTAATTATGTATTTATTGTTCTTTTAAGTAAATTTATTAATTAAAAAAAAATGCCATGTGAATTAGTGTCATATAAAATGAGTTATGGTTTTTGGGCATGTGTTATTGATAATCCATGGCATTGAAACAAAACTTATTTATAGATTAAGAATCTCCATGATAAAGTGTCTAGGTTAATAATCATGTTTTTAGTATATATGTTTAACTTATATTGTTTTATCATTAATAATATTATTGTTATTTTAAATAAAATTATAATTTGATTAATTTCTATAATTTTTAAATTTTAACAAATTAGAATATATAATAATATAATTTTATGAAACATATTATAAATTAATAGCTATCTATTTTATTGGCCATTTAATTTAAACTAATATATAAATATAAAAAATAAAGATGTTTTTATGATGGGTTTTGGTTTGACAATATAACCAATAAGATCTGTATATTTTCATAGTCCTCCTCCAAATAAAAATTTAAACTAGGCATAACATTCCTCATGGAATTAGCTAAGAAGTGTGTTGTCCTTTCAAATTTTCTAAACCCTATCCTAAAAGAAAAAAAGAAAGATTCTAATTTCTAAATTTTGAGATATTCTGACTTTTCATTAGTTTTTAAATAATTTATCATAAAACTAAATTTTATTGGGTTTTAAAAAATAAATTTATAAAAATATTATAATAATAATTTATATTTTTTATATTTGAATGTCTTAAAATCAATCTATAATAATAATTAAAAAAAAAATTAATATTTATTATACAAAATTTTAATATATAGTTTTTGACACTAGCACCTCACATGGAATTAGTTGGGTTTTTTCCCTTTATAAATACTTTTCTTCACTTTTAAGAGATATACTCCTAAAAACTTGTAACAAAACAAAATGTTATTCCTCATTCCACTAATGAACTTGTTATTCCCCATTCCATAAATGAATCCTTTTTCCTCTAATAATTTTTTATTGTAATTCTCTTTTCCGTTTTTAGAAAGGCAGAGAGGAGAGAGGAGAAACGCAAACCATATGAGCTGTTTTCTATTAATCTTTTATCTCTCTCATAATGAATACATTGAGTGAAAAATATTTATTCTAAATAGTTTGACATGCACATACTTATCAAACTAAACTTGACCATCGCTCACGCTCACTTAACTGAGTCTCTAACTCACTTACCAAATTCATCTATCATACAATTCTAATTAATTTTTAAGTAGCTGTCTAACTCTTCATCACATTAATTACTTAAGTAGCTGTTTAACTCTTCATCACAGAGTAATTACCTTACTTTAACATCCATAACGTTAACTAACTTGAGCTGACTTATTCATAACGTTCACTAACTTGCACTAACTTACCATAAGCGTAAAGCCTAAAATGACAAGGAAAAAAAACAAGTCACCAATTTTCAGTAAATAGATGAAGTAAATTTGAAATTCCAAGCCTCGCAGTGACAATGCACTTGGAACCAAATATTTATTGCTTTAATTATTATTCGCTATAATCGATCAAATCGATTCAGTCACGCCAAAAAGCTTCTGCTTGCTTTTCATATTTAAAGCCATTAGACCTTGAACTGTCTGCAGACCAGACAAAGATGCCATGTAATTGCCCCTTCTGCTTCAGCGTCTTGCATGCCTGAAAGAACCCATTATCGGGCAAGAGACCTCCAGCGCCCTTCTCTGTACTAAAACTAACCAGTATTCTCCCTCCCTTGTACTGAGACACCTGAGCATTGTAGTGCTGGATGAACTGAGAAACCGTGGTGGCATAGAACTGGAAGTTAACGTAGTCTATCACGTGCCCGTATTTGGCCCATAACGCTGTGTAATGGGACTGAACCTGCCCGCCGTCTTCGAAGGGAGCGATGGAGGCAAAGGAGATGACTTTGCTCTGCTTTAACCGCGTGATCAACTGCCCGATGCAATTTACAAAAGTCTTATCCTCTGCCGCAAAATGCTCGTAGTCGATGTCGATGCCGTCGAGATGGTATTCTTTGATTATCTTCGACAGCGACGTGACAGCGTTGCTTACCCACGAAGACACCGACGATGGCTTGAACTGGACGGAGTGACCGTTGCCTACGCTATCCCCGCCTAGGCTCACCGCAACCTTCACGTTCTTGTGTTGGGCCTTTATGGCCTGCACGGCCTTGGGAGTGAGGCTGCCGGTGTCCCAGAAAATGTTGAATTTTCCGTTTGTGGGATTTGGGGAAGCGGATCCGGTCTTGTAATCGATGGCGAATGAGAGAATGAAGTGGACCTCCACCGCTGGATTGATGGGCACTTCTGAAAATTTCACGCCGTTGCCTAAGGCGCCTGTGTATTCTCTGAAGATGTGGCCATTCGCACCTGCACACAAACAGAAAAACAAGTTATAGTATTCCTTAACATTTTCATAAACAAAACAAGTTTAAGCAATTCCTATGGATTCCAAAAGCGCTCACATACCCATAGCGACAGGAAGCAGATTATGCAGCAAAAAAAACAATAGCGAAAAGCTTGCGCATCTCAATGGAGGCCATTACTACACGCAGCAACTGCACTGGATTGATTGATATTGTGATCACTCCAAGCAATACCAGATTGATTTATATTGCGATATCATACTGAGTCGCTTTATATAGAGCCTTCGGATGAGTTGATTTGATCAAAACTTGGTCTTTGATGTTAGTGATAGAAAAAGTAGTCCTACGGGTAAGGTCAACGATACAGGTATTCTTATTATGTGAATCTTTTACTCTCATCCGTAACGAGTTGGGTGTTGAACTACTAAATCCAAGAAAAAAAATGAAAATTAATTAATTAATTATATAAAGTTAATTGGGTAATTATTTTTTATAATTATTATTCTATTCACTCTAAATCTCCACTCCTAACATATTGAGCTTTGATGTCTTAAAAAAATAATAGTAATGACTTTGTGTGAGAAAAGCACTCATTTTAGTACCGATGACCTTCCTCTTTTCTTAGTTATATGTGTAATATTATCATAAATTTTAAAGCGAAAAAACTTATTATAATTGAGTGGTTAAAAGGTATTGAGATTATTATTTAGTGTTTTATGGGAAGCTATTTTTCATTTCAATATGGGGAGGCATCGTAATATACCAATTATATTTAGAAATAATAAAATAAAATGTATATTAATAATGAAAAAAAAATTTCAAAATCATTTTGATGTTTGTCATAAATAAAATACTTTAATCTTCATCTTAATTTTACATAATTTTTATATAGAGATAAAGTAATTGAAAATGAAAAATATTTAATTTCATCTATAATTGTTTCCTACTTTTTTTTTTGTAAGATTGGACACTTCATGAACTAAAATTCGGGGTTCTTGGTCCACCCAAAGTGAAACCAAATTAGAACCACAAGTTTAAAATCCTAAGGTTACTAATACCTCGTTTTATGAGGATGTTTGATAAGAAAAACAACATAAACTTGGGCATTACATGACGCAAAACATATTGGTTACTCATTGCATAGAAATGGATAAATGTGTGAATCAAAAAAAAAAAAAACATGTGCACATTCACAATCATTGTGGAGGTGGAACCTAACTTGCATATGGTGGCATTAGTTCCTCCTCATCATCAAATATTTTCTAGCTAGAGAGAATCCCTATAGTTTGACGTTACTATGTTTTGAAAATTAGTTTGAAGGAGCAGGGAGACATGTAGAATTCACTCCAAATCTAAAGGGGTATTGTCCATACAGGGCCCAAGATTGGCGAGCTTTTTAGCATGTTTGTTTCCTCTTCTTTGGATGTGAGAAAGAAGGGACCTTGAATTTGGGAAAGGAGAGATGTGACCTTTGAAATACAAGATTCAATCCTCTAGCCGCTGGAAATTGTGGAGGGAATGGTGTCACATTAGATTTTCCTTAAAATTGTGATAATTAACTGTGAGTTTCATTTAATGAGAAGCTTGTGGTATTTTTTTCTAGGGCCCAAAGCTCTAAAACATTCTTAGTGGTGTACCCATTCGATCCTACATAAAAGTGAATAATTTTCCCTTGATAGTTGTGGAAATCTCCACCATAGCTCGCTTTCTTGAGGTTTCCTTTGGAGGCACCATCAAGGGTTTAACTTGATGAAATCTTGAGGAGGGGTTGTCCACTCTAACGGGTTGGAGGGTACAAAATTTGTGGGAGAAACTAATGAGAGAAAGAGCTAGGAGGAGAGACCTAGGGTGCTTAAGATGGAATATTATCTAGGACAACATTGTCATCCTTGTGAGGACCAATTCATGATGGCTATAGTTTCTCTTACTTTGGTCAAAATTGATTGCAAAATAGAGTTGATCGCGAAGGAAACATTCTTAAAAATGTGGCAATGATGTTCCTTCTAGAGTTCCCGGAGAAGAAATCCTAGGAAGAGTTGTTAGGCTATATTTAGAACAAGATTCTAGAAGGGAGAGTCTCTTTGATTTTCAATTGTGGTAGCAATGCTTCTAGTTGTCTTATCTGTCTACCGAAAGAAAGTGGAAAATCGATCCCAAAGGGTGGAGGAGATAGAGCAAGTATTTAACAGGTGGTTAGAGTCTTCATTATTGATGAAACAAATATGGAATATCAAGGGGAGTAGAAATCCCCTATTTTGAAGCTTGTCCCAAGTGAGGTTCTTATTCCAAAAAAATTGCCAAAGGAATAACATGATTTTTGATCAGTCCCTGAGATTCTAGAGATTTTTCCATTTACTTGGGGAACCATCACACACTCTGTGAATGAGAATGTGATAGGTCTCTTTGATGTTAAAATTTATAGAAGGTCGATAGCCCCATATTAGAATGTCATCCTTGGTCTGGGGTTCAATGTTTATTTTTTCAAGTTAATATTGCTTCATTGAGGTGTTGTGCAATACGTTATGAAGAATTCAATTTCTATGAACACCATTGAGAATGAGGGTGGGGAGGGTCCCAATAATGGAAAACATGAGTAAGACACCTTGAGATGAGAGTTTTTGAACAAGTTGGAAGTGCTCTATGGATGAGAGATTTTTCCATTGATTCCAAGAGTCCTCCTAGAACAAAGTAGTATTGTTGAAACTACCAAAAGCTATGATCCTGGATCATATGTTTGTTACTCCATGTTATGCAGAATCTACAACTATGGGCAAAAGTATCTTCCCTAGACCTAGCGGCCTGGTCTAGAAAAACAGAAGGAAAATAATATAATGTTTCCCTTAAAGTAATTTAACAACGATATGAGGCTTACCTAGAATCCGTCACAAGCTTCACTCTCTTATCACCTTGTACACTCCAGTCTTAGCTCTGATTTATATAATTAGAACTTGCACATACAAACACAACAAGTCAAAGATCTACGATATCTATGTAGCATTATCCAATCACTTCATTCAGTGGATCAACAAAACATTGAGACATATGAATTTACACATCATATATAGGAAAACAATATACTCCTTATATTAATAGAAATGGAGGGAGTTACCACCAATTATAGGAGTTGATCATGTAGAGAACTCCCCAAGTTGACTTGTCCTTCCTTGCCACAAAGTACACCTATATTTCACCTTAATGCATGGAATGATGACTCTCTTAGAACTAAGGAAACAACATGAGGGTAATCAATCTCCAAAATCTAACCCCTCGATTGTGGATGGTAGTAAATATATAAGAGAGGATGTTAGTTTACAAATTCTTATCCATTTACCAATATAGGCTTGAGATCCACTCTTGATGGGAGGATGAGCTCAAGGGATAAGGGGTGAAATCTCCAAGGTAGGGTGAGATAGGATTCGAATGTCTTATCCAAGGTAAATGGTTGAAACAAATCTTGGAAGATTCTAGAAGAGGAAGCTTCAGGATTCTTTTTATTTTTCCTGAATTTCTAGAATCAATGCACCCTAAGCAAGGGACAACCTGCTAATGATCAATGCAAGTACAAAGTGGAGCAACCTGCTCTGAATGTGGTCTCCTAAGGGAACAAAGTGTGTTGGGCCTTAAAATAATGTAAATGATGTAGTTAAGCCCATAAACTCATGGAATAGGGAGAGTCGTGCTTAGGGCTTTGTGCAAGGATGGTGACAAAGTGTTGATGGATGCTGATTGATCCATTTTACATGCATATTGACCAAATGTGACAAAATGGCCTATAATAGATGATACCCTAAAGCAAAAATTCATAAACAGCAGTTGATGATTGAAGTGCTTTACTTTATGACAAGTTTGGATCAAGAACAATTGGTCAAGATCATCATTTGTTACAATACATTTACATCTTGATATATTTGTTGAGGGAGGAATACCCATGCTCGACACATAAGATAACATTACATGTAAAATGATAAAAAAGACATGTCCACTGATGACAAAGTGTGGACCCATAACTAGATGAATATCTTTATGATCATAGCCATCATACTTTGTAATCTAATATTAATCTTGAAATCACAGCCTGGATGGATGAAACTATATCTAAGGTCTTTTATCTTATTCAGACAATCGTCGAATGTACGAGTTTAACCATGTGAATTAATGAGTTGAGGTTGAACATGGTAGACACCATCTAATTACCAGCCAATGATGTAAGTCATTAACAAACGTGAGAAAACCCATCGATGATGTTGATGGCTCTCAAGGTACAATATTACAAACTGTATGGTGGGAATGTCTGAGTTGAGGTAGAACACGCCACAAAATTTGTCGGTCAAAGGACAATGATGTAAACATATCACTGAGAGCGAGGAGACTTGCCATTGATGAATGCAAGCACCAAGGCACCGAAGTGATTTTCTAAGTCAAATTCCTGGATAATGAGTTGATGTCGACATGAAGAGACCCATCACGAGAGGGCCTTGATGTATCCCCCATGAACGAAATGAGATGGGTATCATGATTTTAGATAAAATGATGTTGATACATAACTAGATCAGGAATGAAAAACATTGAATGAAGGCTTAAGAGTATTGTAGCAGAGATCGATTAAATGAATTCTCTTGAACATATCGATGACACTGAATGGAGTTGGTAGCATTGACCCAAACCGAAAATGGAGGCTTTGAAAATGTGTGATGAACCAAAAGACAAGAAGATTTCCCAACCCAAAAGCCATGGATATGAAGTGGAAGAGTGTCATGTTGAAGAGCAACTCACTACCATTAAAAAATGGATTACCTTGTTTTCCCAATTTCCTCGAGCATTGTTGGTCAATACCTTATAATGCTTTAACAAGTTTGAGTAGGATAACATATGTTTGATATGTAATTTCATCCTTTGGATGCATCCCTCTAAATATGTTTAATGAACCCTGAGAAGGAGTGGTTGAATATCGTAATTATAGACGAGTCCATCATTTTTTGATGTTTTTATGAGTCCAACAAGGGTAGAACTTGACATCTTTTTCATGTTTAGAGAGTTTGAAAAAGAGGCAAAAAAAAAACTCCAGTGGTTCCTTTTCATAGATAGTTCCTTGAGTTTGAAAAGGCAGAAAACACTACAAAGAAAAGACACTCTAGTGGATTTTTTTGAGGAACCCCTTAGAAAAATACCCGAGACATCCGTTTCTAGCGGAGGTTCCTAGAGGAGGTTGGCGGGTGGAGGTTTTTGTGGATGTATTTCATCTGGTGCTCTTATCACCTAAAGATGCACCGGTGCGTTCAAGACATAGCACCGGTGCGGTTAAAAATTTTGCACACCGAACACCGTGCACTCCATACACACACGCCCAGTGCGTTGTAATTCTATAGAGTACTGGTACTTTACATAACTTCCGCACCGGCATGGAATCAAGAGAACGCACTTGGGCATCCATAAAACATGCGCAACTATAGATGGTTAAATAATAAAAGAAAAGGAAAAAAAACCGCATATAACATTGGAACACCAGAAACTGTGCACTCCGTACACACCCACCCGGTGCCTTTTATTAAGTAACAACATCGGTGCGTGTCAAACAGTTAGCACCGGCGGCTCATAAAATGCGCATGGAACAGAAACCGCCCGGGGCGGAATGAGTGAAACGCACTGGGACCCCATAAATGCTGCGCATTGGAAAAGTGATAGAAAAACAAAATTACACCCAAAAAACCGCACAAATCATTGGTTCACCGGACAGGGTTCCTGGTGCGTCTTATTACTGTAGAGCACCGGTGCGTTACTTCTAAGTCATCCTAGTGTCGCATAAAAAGCGCGTGAAACAGAAACCAGCCAGTGTGGAATTACTGTAACGCACTAGGGCTCCAGTAATACCGCGCACCGGAAAAGGGTTAAAAAAAACAAAATTACGGCCAAAAAACTGCAGAAATCATTGGTTCACCAGACAACGTTCCCGGTGCGTCTTATTACTGTAAACAACCGATGTTTTACCTCTAAGCCGCCCCGGTGTCTCATAAAAAGCGTATGGAACAGAAACCACCCAGTGCAAACTAACCGAAATGCACCGAGGCCCCAAATGCCGCGCACTGAAAAAGGATTAAAAAAAAACGAAATTACGGCCAAAAAACTGCACAAATCATTGGTTCACCGGAAAATGTTCCTGGTGCGTCTTATTACTGTAGAGCACCGATGCGTTATTGCAAGGCTGCCCCGGTGCCTCCTAAATGCGCGCGAAAACAGAAACCGCCCAGGGCGGCATAGTTCAAACACACCGGTACGCTAGTAAAAACCCCATGCACCAAAACATGGTTAAATAAAAAAAAAATTACAGTCAAAAAACTGCATTTTTCACTTTTGTTAGTGCTACAGAGCTCTCAAGCACCGGTGCAAGTTATCCTTGTTTGAGCCGCACTGACATCTGTGCTCCCATTGCACTTATTGCATGCACTGCTGTTATGCATTGCCACCAATCCTCCAGCTTGAATTTTATAAAACAGTGGACAAATTTTGTTTTGCAAATTGTACAGCCAATATGCCTTCTCGACAGGTAAATGTACAAGTATTTTTCTTGTTTTTCCATAATTAAACCTTTTAGCGGATTAGAATTTGAAAAAACCTTAAAATTAACCATTAAAAAAAAAAAAAATTTCGCGCAGTGCGCGTGAGCCGTTCAGCTCGCACTGGTTTGCGGTGTTGCCTGTAAATTTACAGGCTGCACCGCAACCGGTTCTGACAGTATCCGCACCGGTTCCGGCGCGTTACCGCGTGGTGCACCATGTTATTTTAAAAAAATTTAAAAAGTGCGGTGTGGTCGATTACCAAGGCGCACCGTTGACAATGGTGTATCACGACAACTTGGTGCGTTGATGGACTTACCAGCCCTAGGGCAGGTAATGTTTTCAGCACACCGGAAACGCAATTCGACATTGTCAACGATTCGGGCTAGTAAACTGGTGTTAAGGGAATCCGCACTGATTCCAGGCCGGATACCACAGGCGCACCGTGTTACTTAAATTTCTTTAAAAAGAGCGATGCGGTCGGCTATCTGGCCACACCGTTGACCTAGTTCAATTGTGGTGGAGCAGGGCATTAACTCAAATAACCAACTTGGGCTGGCTATTTTTTTCAGCAGATAGCTTACCGTATTTGGCCTAGGTCAACAGTGCGGCATCTTAAAATACCGCACTGATAACTATGTACGGTATTAGGAGGGCGGTGTGCTGACTTAGCTATAAGCCGTGGGTGGATAGTGAAGTCAGCCACCGGCCTCCTAACACCGCACATAGTGAATGGTGTGCTAAAAACATTTTCTAGAGCACCTCTTCCGGTGCAGTCGATATCATGAGGTGCACCGTATCCGGTGCGCTATGTGGTGTGATGCATCGAGACCGGTGTGTGACTGTGTTTCTAGCGCACTGACTATTGTTTTATTTATTTTTCAAAAAATAAATATATACTTATATTTTTAAATACATGTGTCATTTAATAAAAAAATTGTGTTTAATATTTCTATCATTCAAAGACATGAAAGGAGAGAAGAGGGGCAACAACAACAACAACAGGCAGAACAGTATAACATGGTTCACTTATGGGAGGCAAGGGAGAGGGAGAGAGATGCGTACTCTCGCCCTATTACAACAGCGACGCAGGGGATCCTTAGGCAGGTAGGCCTCCTCAAGTTCTATGAGGAGGATACTTCCCTAAAGTCCCACAGTTTGTTTTTGAGACATATTATCCGAAGGTGGAATGCCCAACAACAGGCTTTCCGGGTTGGTATAAACCAGTGGTACACGCCCACTAAGGAGGATGTATATTTTATTACAGGGATATCGAGGAGAGGGGTGGATTTTCCCTCCTTCCCCGAGGTTCCAGCTGGCTGTGTAGCAGGGAGTCAATTAGTTTACTCCTAGAGATACATTGGAGAAAATTTAGAATCTCCTGCAGAGTTTCAGGTAGCTAGAGGGCAGTTACGTACTAGTGCGTTTAGTCGTGAGGATGTCCAGTGTCTCTCAGTTATCATTTCAACCATTTCGCACAACACCAGTGACGGGAAACACATTAATTGCCAACTTTTATATTATGTTGATTCTTTACTACAACAACCATGACTTGTCAGGTGGTCTGTCATTTTTTTTGCGGCAGTTCTGTACATCATTAGATAGATGTCGTGCTCATGCACAAGGGACGGTAAACTTCCCTTTTTCTTTAGAAATTTTTTGTTTATTTTTTGAGAGGTTTCCAGAGACGAGGCCTTCTTTTCTTCGGCAACCTCGTAAGCCAATTACTGAGGCACATATGCACATGTGGGGGCAGATGATGCCCAAGAGGGAGGAGACTCTTTTTCCAGTGAGGATATCAGATGATGCACTAGAGTTGCTAGCCAGTTTTGATGAGCATCCCTTCATTTTGGTCCCTTGTCCTTATGCGGAGTTGGATTGGCGAGGGTGTGCCAACATCCTCTTCACAGCTAATGAGCCGCTAGATGATAGAGGTAATATTACTATTTTATTTAAATTTATTCCAACATGTTCTTTAACTTGTTTTTATTAAATTGTGTAATAAAATCCTCTAATTATTGTTGTGTACTTGTATATATTTTGCAGACATTGGCCCTTTTGATGGCGAGGAGATGCCACCACCACCACCTGATCTAGGTGTGGATCCTCATGATGAGGATGAGGGCATGCCAGATATTGCCGAGGATCATCAGGAGGTCAGTCCAAATCAGAGACCTACTCCTGCTGGTGTGCCGGTGTGCGGTCGAAATCTTAGTGATGCTAGATACAGGATGGAGTTGGGCGACCAACTCATTGCATTGATTTTTGAGACAGGCATTAGGCCCGCTGATTTCAGAGACATAGACGTCGATGAAAGGCTATCACGGATGTGGAGAGGCATGCCACATGACATGTACAGCCTGATGTGGCATGTCATAAGAGTTACGACAAATTTTACGCGACTAACTAGGATTGTTGCACGTTACGATAGAGGCACAAGACATGATGGATAGTCTGCGAGGCATAGCATACCATCATCTCATGATCTTTCACAGCATTGCACCACGCCATATTTGCATGAGCCTCCACTAGCATCTATTGGCAGTCATCAAGGAGATGAGGCTGGACCATCGGCCACTTGTACTGATATTGATGTTGTACTACCACCAACTAATCCATGACATTTATATTATAGTTGTATATTTTTAACATTATATATATATATATTATATGGTCCATGAATCTTATGTTCATGTTGCAGTTGTACTTAATTTACATGTTGGTGATCATCATGATGTGTATGTTGTTAGTTCATGTTAGATATGTTCATTTAATGTGCAGCTTGCAGATAGATGTGTATGTGATAACATGAGATGTATATTTGACATGAGATGTATATTTTGTGTTTGTGTTGTACTAATGATGTTAATATATAATGTTAATTGTGTTTTTTTCGATGATCATGATCACGATGATGTAGTTAGCAATTTTGAATGTGTTTTTTAGTCAAATATGGTGTTTGTACAATGGTTATCATGAACATGATGTTTATTAATTAATTTAATACCAAGTGATCATGATATTGTAAATTTGTAATATTTGTATTTCTAATTGTATTTAAAATTATAAAATTGTAATTGTAATGGTATATATGTGAATTTCTAAAATTGTAATTGTAATTGTAATCTTTAAAATTGTAAAATTGTAATTGTAATTCTAATTCTAATTCTAATTTTAATTGTATGTAAAATATTTGTAAAATTTTAATTGTATTAATGTGAAATGAATTTATTAAAATTTTTAAATTTTTAAATTTGTAAATTTTAAATAACTGTAAAATAATAAATCTAGAATAATATGATTTATTGTAACATAATAAAGTTTAGAAAATAATGCAAATAAATTCATGTACTTTAGAATTATAATTATTTTATTATGATCTTAGATACAAAAAAAAATTAATTTATAAAATATGTCATTGTTTTCGAGATCAACATAATACCAAATTATCAAGTGAATTATTGATTTTAACATTAACACAATGCAAATTACCAATTAATTCAAAATACATATTATATTAATATTTCAAAAAACCCATCTTAAAAAGTATAAATATTGATGAAATAACACATGTAAAATATCACTCTCGATTCTCATGATCACTCTCATTATCTTCTAGTTCGCATGGCATGATAGCACTATTGTTCTCAAAAATATGTTTTGATCTAGGGTCATGTGTCAATATGAACCACCAATCCCTATCCAACACATCTGGGTAAAAATACACCTGGTTGTAGTGTTTGGAGAAAACATAGGGCTCCTTAGCTTCATCCCACATCTTTTTAGAGTTGATACATATTAGCCTACTATCGCGATCTTCCTTTACATTATTCCGATCAAAGGTGTCCCACCACTTGCACCTAAAAATAACACATTGGAAATAAGAAAAATCCACTTCAATGATCTCCTATATCTTTCCAACATAACCTAACTTCCATCGTACTAGTTGTTGATCACAATGGCTAGATCGACTAGATTGATCGAACTCAACTTCCACTCCACAGTCTTCTATGATGTTTCCGGCATCGGAATTTTCGGTGCGAAAATGGTGTCCATATGCCCACATAGATGGGAAAAAATGCAGCTATTATAAAAAAGTTAAAAAAATCATAGTGTCATGTGTCTTATAAATAATAATCCAACAATAGTTAAAATATGAAATGTAGATGTCTTAATATAAGTTTCAAATTTACATATAAATTAAAAAGATTATTACTGATTTGTTGCACCCAATCCATATGTTTAGCGCATCCTCTTCAGCACATGGGTAACGACTGGTAGCACTGTATTTCTCTCTGACTTGGTCAGCAACCCAACTGTTGGGGCATATTTTTGGCATATTTTATGTTAAATGATCAGGATAAGGCACACTTCTACCATTCAACTGTCTGAATTCTTTCTCGTCACTATCCCATTTCATCCTGTTTTGTTCGTACAATGCGATCCACAGTTGTGTCGCTTCAAAATTGTAAAGAATGAATTTATTGATTGCTTCAATTTCTGCATTCGCTGATGAAATCAAACCAACATTATATAGTACTTAGAGATCAAAATATACATTATATTGAAGTTCAACATGAAAATTAATTACTTTTTATAAATTTGAAAAATTATAAGTCACTTACTCTTTATCAAGCGCTTTTTTCCACTCGTTTGGAGAAACTCTCCTTCTCTTTTGTCTTCATCCGTTTGATCATCCCAAATCACCGCACCTGTTCTGTTGTCAATCTGCTTGATGTACTCACTAGCATAGTAGAAAGACTCATACGATATGTACCCGTCTTCCATAGACCACTCGGGTATTGCCCTTTGTCGAACAAAACCTTTCAATTTATTCATGTACCTCTCTAAGAAGAACATCCAACAACAAGAAACAATCCCAACTAATTCAACCTCATCTACCAAGTGGATTAGAAGATGAACCTATAAGTCCATGAAACTCGTCGGCAGTTCCTTCTCAAACATACAAACAATCTCAACTATCTCTTGACGCCACCGTGGAATGCTAGCCACATGAATCTCCTTTGACGTGATCCAACGTACAAATGCAGATAATTTAGATATGGCACGTCCTAGGTCTTAAGGGAATTCATGTTTCACACACCCACGCACAAACAAAGGATAATGACACTGCAAAGTTATAAACACATGCAATAATATACAAAATTAGTTATGTTTCATGATCCCTGCATGGGATAAAATTTATTAATATAAAAAATAATAAAATCATGCTTTTGACATTATACGTACTCTTAGAAGATTCAAATGGTCATGCGATTTCAACCCCGAAAAATGGTCATCCACGATGAAGTAGCATCGTAGTGAAGATCTATATGAAGTTGGAACCCTCACATCCATTATAACTTCCTTTGCCAAAGATACATCATCTTTTTTAAAAATCCATGGGACATCATCTTCTTTGAAAAACCATGAATTAGAGGGACCAACGCCTGCCTCTAATCCCATAATTTCTAATCGTCTTGGCCAATATCTCTTTTTCGTTTTTGAAGTAATAAAATATTTCCTAATATCCAATGTGTCACTTCGTTTCGATGATATGTGCCTCCATAAATAAGATGAAACATTTTTAAATATATGCATGGGATCTAATAAGTGGGCAATCTTAAGATGCTCCCAATATGGGAGGTCATAAAAGACATATTTCCTTTTCATCCCAATGGGCAATTTCTCAACATAGGTGTTGAAGAAATCTGGATCATCGAACTTAGGCTCCCCATTTGAATCGAACATTTATATGAACTCCTTCTCCTTCTCTCTCTCATATGATCTAAGCCATTTAGCTGGTGTCAGTATTGGAGGCCTTTGGGTTCTCTCTCATTTACCATTGAAAGCGGATGCTGCTCTTCTGTAAGGGTGTTGTTCTAGTAGGAATATCCTGGAGCAATCATACACTGGATTTCTTAGGTCCTTGGACCATCTAGCTTTCAGAGAAGGTCCACAACATTTACATCCAAAATACCCTTTTGTTACAAGACCTGCGAGATTATATTTGTATACATTAATTAACATGCATGGCACATTAAAGAATATCATTAAGATCAGAACAAATATTATTACAACAAATTAAATAACTAATATGTGAAAGAATATTTTTACATTATATATAAACAAATCAATAAATTAAACATGTAATTTACCAGAGCAAACTCCTAAGCCTGGATAATAATTTTTCGTGTAAGCACGTATGCCATACAATGTAAAACTCCTCTCTACTGCGATGGGTCTTGACACATTGTATACATTTATCCCATCCCATAATTCCTTCAATTCATCTACCGCTGGTTGTAAGTAGACATCCATATTCTTTACTTGTCTTCTTCCAGAGACTATGACAGCCAACATAAGATGTTCATTCTTCACGGACAACCATAGGGGGATATTGTTATTGATCACTACTACAGGCCAAACAGAATATTTGGTGTTCTAGAGGGAATATGGGTTGAATCCATCCATGGCTATGCTGAGTCGTATACTTCGTACTTCATTCTTGAATTTTTCGAGCCATGTATCCTCTATATGCTTCATAGCTATTGAATCAATTGGGATTCGCATAACTCCCAACTCACTTTTGTGTGAGGCATGCCATCCCTGCAACATAGCTAATTCTTTATAACGAAAGATCCTTTGAATCCTTGGGATTATAGGCATGTGCCTCAATATATTAAAAGGAGGACCAGTACATGATTTACCCTTCTTTTTTTATTTATCATACCTGTCATGCCCACATTTTGGACACATCTCTTTCTCTGCATATTCTCCTCTATATAGAATACAATCATTTGGACATGCATGATATGATATTTACTCAACACCCAACATTTTCAACAATTTCTTTGCCTCTTCGCAGCTATCGAGCAAGACATTATCACTCGGAAGAAGCTTATCTTTGAATAACTTGTAGTTGGTGATCATGGAAAAATATATTAATATTAAATGTATATTAATGTCGATATAATTATTAACGTTCATAAAATTTAACATTTGTAATGTTCATTGCAGTGCACTGATTATATTTCAAATTTATGTAAGGGGATTACTTTATGGTAACTTACCTCAAAAGTTCCGAGAAACATGCATTCGACAAGCCAAACTTTTTTTTCAAGTTGTACAGTAACATTGTTGTCCCCAACTGGGTAGACTTTGACTGACCGCCAGGTCCAAAGAGAGGGGTGGTGGAAGAAAATTCAAGGCTTTCGAAAAATGTGTCAGTGATATGAGCATCATCCCCTAGCTGATCATCATTTTGGAATGCATCTAACAAAATTTTCTCCATGGCAGTCGTATCCCTTAAGTAATCATCCATACCAACCTCTGTTTGATTTCCTCCATTTTCAACTTGTGAAGAACTACTATTGCTGTAGTCATTCCTAATTGTTCAATCTGGATGTAGCGTGAATTGAATCGGTGGTTGATTCAACCATTCTTGGTATTGTTCCTCTACAATTTTTTCTCTTAATTCGGTCTTCTCTCGATTTGACATTGTCATGGGGTGCAACGGAAGAGGGTAGGTAGGTCGTTCATCATCACTAGAATCCTAATAATTAAAAAAAAAGTCAAACATGATTAGTACAAAATATATGATATCAATTAGTAACCATGTTGACAATATTGCATGATTATAAATTGGTTTGACGTTGAAATAATTACATATTAATCAATATGTATACCAAACAATTATAATTATAATTACTATCATTGTCCCGAGATTGTGGCTAGAAGATGCAATATTGTTACAATTGGAAGGGTGAAGCGGCTATCCATTTTCATCTACCAAATGTGCCTTGCAGTATGCAGCTCTTAATAAGAACTTCCGACGTTTTGGAGCAGTTTGAATATTTTGTGCATCTGAACTCAATGATGAATCTACATGAACTTGCAAATTTGTATACATTATAAATTTAATTAAGTTGTGCGTGATTGACTGCATAGATAAAAAACATATATAAATTCAATTAGATAGTGAAAAAATAAAACAAATCTGAAGTAAATATTACGTCTCCACATGCATAGGGAGAACTCCGCGATGGACTTTGAGAAATATTATGGAATGAGCTAGATTTTGAAGAATTGTCCATTCCATATAATATATGATATTTTCTCCATACATTTGAGCAAAACAACAATGAATTTTGGTGCACAAACTTCAATGTCATTCTGGTGTGTAATGTACAGATAACCGCACCGGTGAGTTTTTTTTATTTTGTGCACCAATGCCATTTTATAAAAAAATGCACCAGTGCGGTTAAATTAAAGGATGCACCAGTAAACGAATAACCGCAAATAAAAAAAGCACAACCTTATTTTCTTTAAGTGAAAAAAAAGCGGTAAATTGAAAAATGGGCAGCGAAATATTTTCAAAAATCTAATTTCATAAAACATTTCTTTAAATATTAAACACTTTTCATTATTTCACTATTTTTGCAAAAAAATTCAACCAGAGATTTGCAGGATACATAATTGGAGCAAACAGAGCATGAGAGCACTGTGGAGCAGGGAAATATGTTCGAACAGAAGTATTCAGACAATCAGAATTCCAAACCTCTGCTTAGTCAAACCCTGTACCATAGAATTTCAAACGATGTTAGTAAGTTTTTTTTTTTTTTGTACTTTTTCTGCAGTTTTTTTTTATGCAGTAAAATAAAAATCTAAGTCTATTGTTTTTTTTAACTTTTTCTGTAGTTTTTTATATGAAGTAAAATAACAAAATCAAACCTTATTATTTAAAAAAAAAAAAAAAAATTACGCAGTTTTTTTTACCTTTTCTGCAGTTTTCAGAAACAAAAATAAAAAAGAAATCCATTTTTACAAACAAAACCCTAGATTCCTTTTGTTTCTGCCCTTTCTTCTCCCTCTTTCTTTTCAATTTAGATTTATAGGGTTTGTATAGTTATAAGGCGTCCAACCCACAGGACGACTTGCATATTCGAATCCCAATCCATGTTGGCTCTTGTGTCAATCTTAAAAAAATACAGATTTTTTTCGTTGGTGTCACCTGCATAACTGAGCGCACTAGTGCGCTCCGTTATAGCAACACACCACAAAAGTACAGTGAATTTTTTTTTAAAAAAAAGTTATCAATGTGCCATACGTAACATATGGCACCGGTGCACTATTGTATTATGGTGCACCGCAAACATGTTGTTTTGCAAAAAAAACCATTTTAGAAACAAACCCTACATTCTTTTTGTTTCTGCCCTTTCTTCTCCCACTTTCTATGATTTCAAAATTAGGGCTTTTCAATTTATATTTATAGGATTTGTATTGCTAAATATAAGCCTAAGAAATCCAACCAATAGGAGGACCTGCAGAGTCAGATCCTAATCCATGTCGGCCCTTGCATCAATCTTAAAAAAATAGACTTTTTTTCGTCGGTGCGTCCTGTGTAACATAGCTCACCGGTGCGCTCAGTAATAGTAGGGCACCGCAAAAGTACAATGATAAAAAATTTAAAAATTTAAAAATGTTTTTCTCAATGTACCATATGTAACATATGCCATCGGTGCGCTATTTCATTATGGCGCACCGCAAACATGTTGTTTTGAAAAACAAAACCATTTTAGAAACAAACCCTACATCCTTTTTGTTTCTGCCCTTTCTTCTCCCACTTTTTGTGATTTCAGAATTAGGAATTTTCAATTTATACGGGAGGACCTGCATAGTCTGATCCCAATCCATGTTGGCCCTTGCGTAAAAAAATAAATAAAATAAAAAATAAAATTGTCGGTGCGCCTTGTGCGGAATACCGCACCGGTGCGCTTTGTTCTCCCAGCGCACCGTGCAAGTACCGTGATAAAAAATTGGAAAAACAAAATATTTTTTCAGTGCACCATTTGTAAAATATGTAGCCGATGCGATATTTCATTATGGCGCACCGCGAAAGTTCTGTTTCGAAAAAAAAAAACTTTCAAAAGATACAAACCTTACATTATTTTTTTTTCTCCCTTTTCTTCTTCCTCTTTCTGTGATTTTAGAATTAGGGCTTTTCAATTTAGATTTATAGGGTTTGTATTTCTAAATATAGACCTAATACATCCAACCGACGGGACGATTAACATAGTCGAATCCCAATCCATGTGGGCCCTGGCATGAATTTAAAACAAAAATAGATTTTTTTATCAGTGCACCTGGAGTACATAGCACACCGGGGCTCTTTATTTTACAAGCGCACCGCAAAATGTAATGTGATAAAAAATAAAATTTTTTATCGGTGCACCATATGTAAAATATGCCACTGATTTCTGCTAAAAAACTAACACTGGACAATTTTTATTATTTTATCATGGTTAACCAGTGTGGTCATCGACATATAACACACTGGTGCTCCTTATTGATGTAGAGAACTGTACGATTTGTTATACTGTTATGGCGATGCGTTTGGAAGAGAGACACATATCGGAGTCGGTGTGTAAACGAATGGCGCACCGGTTTTTTGATATTTTTTTTCTTACTCAGAAAGTTGACAATTTATTTATAAATATATTATTGAATGATATGGTACAGGTTTGAGCTTAATAAAGAAATGAGTGACAAGATATCAAGTAACAAAAATACTGATAAGACATCAAGAAAAACCAAAAAGGCAAGTTCTTTGTAAAAATTTTACAAAAAAAATATTTTTGAACTATATGTAAGTTTAACTAATATGTATTGTTTACTGTGTATCATGAGGAGCCACAAAATGACAAAGCTCGATAAGATTATTTCTGATCTAGGACCATAAGAGCGTAAAAGCTTGATAGAAAAATTGCAAAAGGATGAATCAGGTGAAGGAAAAAATACTATTGATCCAATATGAGTTTCTTTTTTTAGTTTTCATTAATAATATAATTAAAATTATTAGATAACAAGTGTGAAAAAGTATATTAATTCACATTTGTTTAATGTTCTACAGGGACCAACAACTCAGAAAAGGAATGTTGTTCTAAGAAAAGAAAAAAAATAGAACATGCAAATGAAAATGAATTGGTCCTTAGCTCATCTCGAGTGGTGCTGGAGGTTAACAATAGGGGGAAAAAAATTACAAAAGTTTGAGAGATTTAGTGGAACGAATATATAGACATTCTTTCCACTTACAATACAAAAACCAATCCAATGATTCCAAGAACCAAATTTATGTTAACTACAGGAAGAGTTTCCATAGAATTGGTCAATGAGACAAGTCAGACTTTTAATAGCAAAAACGTACAAAAAAAAAAAAAAGAAGGAATGAAAAAGGTAATATTCCTTTAGATGTTTTTCTAGAATTATTTATAAATATCACTTTTGTTATTCTTACTTTTCATATATCAATAGAAAAATTAAATAGTTTATTGTCATGTTACATTTTCAGGAAGATTATGAAAATCTCAAAAGATGAACGAGCTGATATCAGAAATATGCCAGTAGAAATGTCCAAAAAGGTGTACAAGGAGATGGTCAAAGAAATGGACAAAATTGCTTCACTGGAGGAGCCATCTCAACAACAACTTGCTTAAAATGTAGTATGTAATCATTGATTTTTTCGATCATTAGGTAAAATAAATAAACAATTTAACATTAAATATTAATTTTCAAGTATTTTCTTGCAGAAAATAAAAGAAAATGGAACCCATTCAGCACATAAAACATAACGACAAGGAAGAAAATGAGTGATATCTAAGTTTGTGAGTAATTGTTACTTCCTTATAACAACTTAACTAGATTTCATTTTTGTATTTTTTAATTTTTTTTAGAAAAATCATCATTGAATGTCTTCAAACAGGTGCTAACATACAAAGAAGAACCATCTGAGGAATTGATTGAAATTGGGTTAAATATGGGTTGTGCTTATATGTTGGCATATCATAACATAATTGTGGAATTTGTAAGCATCTATCAATCTTGTTTTACTTAGCTCCATCTATAATTAATAGAAAAAATAAATCTTTTATATTAAATATATGATTTGTTATGGGGTATATAACTTGCAGGAAACAAAGTATGGCACTGTGCCAACAGATCAAATCTTGAAAGATGGCATGTTACATGGTTTTGAAAGAATGTGTATAGTTTATGAGTCATTTGTCGCATTGGTACGTCATCTCTTTTCGATTTACATTGAATTATATTATTTAATATTGCAATTTTCATTATTCTCACCAATGTATATACACTCATTACAGTTTATTTTTATGTTTCTAGATGGAAGGTGAAAAAGAAGAAAACAATCAACACTGTGAACAAAACATTTCTGAAAATAACCCAAGTCATGGAAGTAGCTCTTGTAGTGATAGAAGTTCAAGCGAAGAATGATGATCACTATGTTTTGATATAAAAGCAAGGCGTTGTATTTTTTGAAAAATGTTTGTGAAATCAGACATTTTATTTAATGTAATGGACATAGTGTCCCAATTGAAAGATAAAGGGATACTAATAACTGTCCCATTTTGTATGACAAAGAATGTCTTATTCACACACACACACACACATATATAATAATAATAATAATAAATGTTTTAATTTATTCTATTGCGTTCTCTATTGTTGCAATTGCATTCTCCATTGTCATTCTCAAATGCACTAATAAAAATTTAATTCATATCAATATTGTTATAAGATATATATGTGTCAACTTTTGATGAATAATGAATTTTAAAAAACCACAATAATTTTGATATGATATAACAAATTAATCCAAGCATCACATTCAAATCCATTAATAAAAATTTAATTAATATGAATATTGTTATAAGATGAGCCGACTTTTGATGAATAATGAATTTAAAACAATCACAATAATTGCACTGTCACAGGTCGATGTTTCTAAAAAATACAAAATTAAAACCAGTGCGTGTATACTTACACCGGTGCGCTTGTATTCGTAAGCGCCTCGGTGCGTTTTTACGACCTATGGGCACCGCACAAATACCAAAACCAGTTAAAAATATTGAGGCGTTTGTGCGGTACGAATCCCTGGTGCATTTATGTCTATCTACGCACAGGTGTTGTTTTATTACCTATTAGCACCGAACGAATATAGATACAAATTATAAATCTCGGTGCATTTGTGTGATACTATGCATCGGGGTGTTTTTGTGTCTATACGCGTTGGTGCATTTAGATGGCCAATGGGCACCGCATGAATACTGATACCAATTATAAATCTTCATGCATTTGTGTGATACTACGCACTGGGGTGTTTAAGAGTCTATACGCACCGGTGTATTTGTATGACATATGTGCACCACACGAATACTGATACCAATTATAATGCTCGATGCATTTGTGTGAAGGGATGCATCGATGCGTTTCTATAAGTCTACGCACCGGCGCGTTGATACGACCTATGGGCACTGATCAATTCCCAAGACCAATTATAAATTCCCCATGCGTTGTATCACCAACACTACGCCCGATGCTATTTTATACCTTAACGGCCCAGTCCATTCTCCTTAGACCGCCTTGGGGCGTTGTCCACATGTACGCACCGATGCGTTAAATCCTTATTAGTGCACCGATGAAAAAAACATCCGTAATAACCTTTGGCCACCCATTTTTTTTCGGTTGTGTTGAATTTCCCTGAAAAGCTCCACCAAAACCTTCGTAACCATAAACAGATGTGGTAGCATATGTTTTTTTGACAATTTTGGCCAATTTTATAACACTAAAAACTTCCTTTATAACCTCCGCTAGAGGGTCTTTTCCTGGTAGTGAAATAATACTCAAGAGAACCTCTTATCCATGATCGACTAAGGTATTCTTTTTTCGTAAATATTCTATCTCAGTCTAGAAAAGGGGTAAACTTATACTAAGTAGATGTATTTTAATTTACTCTAACGAGTTCAAAAAGACAAGCGCTTGACAATATTTTCATATTTTGGGAGTCTGAAAAGAGTTGAAAGATGACTCCATGGATTTCCCTTTTGTGAGTTTATAGAGCCTGAAAAAAGTGATAAAAGTGTACTCTTTGGTCAAAATGATTCATAACACGACAAAATACGTTAAATAATTGTCGACCTACTGAGAACACCAACAAAAGATTAAAAATACATGTTTCATGATAAAACTAAATCAAAACTGGGTAAAACATTAAAATAATGATAAGAATGACATAAATAACTAAATGACGTTATATTTTTACCATTTCACATTACACTTTTTTGTTAGAGTTTTGAGTATTTTTTCCCTCGATCTTCTACAGCTTATTGCAATGAATCTGCTAGATCGTTTCAGGTTATGTCACTTCCATGTAGGAGCTAAAACCCTTCTCTTTCATTTCATGGTTTCATTTTGTGATTTTATGCACATTTTATTAGTTTTTAAGGGTCCTAAGGCCCTCAAAATAGTTATATAGATAAACATGGGGTATTTAAATAGTTTCAGGTTGTGGACCATGTGTACTTATGCATCAAAACCAAGAGGAGCTCCTTGAGGATTGGATCATGTGTCAAGCTGGCACCTCAGTATTGCAAACCTTTTGAGATCCTTGAGAGGATTGGAATAGTGGCTTACAAACTTGCATTTCCTCCGACATTGAAAGTCTATGATTTTTTCCATGTTTCATTACTTAAGAGATATGTGCAATATGTTGATCATGTGATTGATTGGTATATATTGCAGGTGGAACCAGAGGGATAATTCCATTCAGAACCACAATTCATATTGTAGCAGAAACAACTCATGCTCTGGGACCGAGTAATCGAGCAGGTTAAAGTTCAGTGGAAGAACTTTGGGCCTAATTAAGCTACATGGGAGAAGGCAGATCAGATGTGGCCTTTGTATCCTTCATTATTTATTAGGTCAAGAAGATGAGTTTTGGTATATGTATGTATATATGTGTATGGTTGTAGATACTGCAAGGAGTTGTGTTATAAAGCTCCAATAAGCGGTATGATTATCATGTTTGTCATGGTTGTAGTAGCTGTTCATTCTAAATATACTACATCGAGCTATGTTATAAAGCTTCATATGTGGTATGTTTTTTTTTTTACCACGAGCCTTCTATTAGGGCTTGTTGATAATCCTTGACGTGATCAAATAGTACTATGAAAAAACCCTTTGAGCAGAAGTTGACCTTGCAGTTGTGGGTCCAATTGGAGTTGATCCAATCATAAAGTTCCTTTGTACGAGGCCAAAGTCCATTAAATTTGCAGAATGACCATAAATAACTAAAATGACATTTTATTTTTACCATTTCACATTACCCTTTGATGTTAGAGTTTTGATTATTTTTTCCCTCGATCTTTTGCATCTTATTGCGGTGAATCTGTTGGATCGTTTCAGGTTCTGTCACTTCCATGTAGGAGCTAAAACCCTTCTCTTTCATTTCATGGCTACATTTTGTGATTTTATGCACATTTTATTAGTTTTTGAGGGCCCTAAGGCCCTCAAAATATTTATACAGATAAACATGGGGTATTTAAATAGTTTCAGGTTGTGGACCATGTGTACTTATGCATAAAAACCAAGAGGAGCTCCTTGAGGATTGGATCATGTGTCAAGCTGGCACCTCAGTATTGGAAACCTTTTGAGATCCTTGAGAGTATTGGAATAGAGGCTTAAAAACTTGAATTTCCTCCGACGTTGAAAGTTTATGATGTTTTCCATGTTTCATTACTTAAGAGATATGTGCAGGATGTTGATCATGTGATTGATTGGTCTGTATTGCAGGTGGAACCAGAGGAAGAATTCCAGTCATAACCATAATGCATATTGTAGTAGAAAGAACTCATGCTCTAAGACTGAGTAATCGAGCAAGTTAAAGTGCAGCGGAAGAACTTTGGGCCTAATTAAGCTACATGGGAGATGGCAGATCAGATGTGGCCTTTGTATCCTTCATTATTTATTAGGTCAAGAAAATGAGTTTTGGTATATGTATGTATACATGTGCATGGTTGTAGATACCGCAATGATTTGTGTTGTAAAGCTCCAATAAGCGGTATGATTATCATGTTTTTCATGGTTGTAGTAGTTGTTCATTGTAAATATACTGCATCGAGCTATGTTATAAAGCTTCGTATGTGGTATGTTTTGTTTTTACCGGTTTGTTGGTTATAGGTGTCATTGAATACCATGGACAATTTTCCCCTATTGGCGAGGGGTTTGTAAGAGCCCCAGATTAAAATTTCATGTAATAAAGGCTAATAAAGGAAAAATAAGACCAAGGTCATGGGATTTGTATTCCAAGTTGAATGTTGGGAAAAGAAATGTAGTGGGCGTCACTTTTGGTTTATTAATGGCTAAGAAATTAGTAAAGGAATTGGCAAAAGAAAAGAGGCAATAATTGGCATTTATTTGTGAAAGTAAAGGAAAATGGGAGAAAAATAATGTGAAGAGACACAAATTTACACGAGAGAGAAATTAGAAGAAAAATTAAGGAAAATGAAGTAAATAGAATCCTCAATGATAAAAAGGATTTTGAGGATGAATTCACAACCTTTTGTCATTTTTAGCTTTTCTCTATCATACTTTTGCACACGTAAAGAATTCTTGGAGAATTTCGACATACATTGGATTTGGAGAAAGAAGGAAAAGGAAAAGAAAGGAAAGAAAATGAATGCAAGAAGAAGGTTGGATAAACATCTTTAGTGACATATTTTATAGGTAACAAGTTGAATGTGTGATTTCCTACCTAAGGTGTGAATGCATGGTACATGCATTTTTTTATTTGGTTCATTTTCGTCATTAGCATGGGTTTGTTGGTTTTGACAGTGGTTTCAACCTTGCCTTTCAATTTCTTGGATAGTCATGGTCTGATGGGATTCATTTCTTGGTTGAGCTTTGGATTGCTAGAAGATTTTGGAACCAAGTGAGGTGGTCTCAAGAAAATTCCCAAGGGTTGGGGGTGGCGATGGTTTTCTCCAGGAATCCCCTTGACAAGTGAGTGGAGATAGGAAAATTCCACAAGATATGGTGAATGAATTTTGAGTCATCCAAGATTTTTTTGGCTTTTTGATCTCTTGACCGGTCTTGGTGAGATCATAGTAGTTTGAGGGTGGAGGTGGTTTAACCTCTGGATTCCCTTGGTTTTTTATATCTTGGCGTATCCCATGAGATATAAAATTCATACTTGGAATAGGGCACAAGAGTGATTGGTTGAAATAAATATTTGGTTCAGCTCAATTTATGTTCGGGTGGTACGTGGAAGTCCTTGACTTGGTTGTATTTTTCATATGTTAATAAGAGTTGTTTTCATATTGTGGTTCATGAGTATTTTTACTGGTTATTATGTTGATTTGATGGTTGTTCTGTCGTGATTAATATCTTGGTTATATGTTGGTTATAAGATTGATTTAAGATATGTTGTAGTTATGGCTCTTGTTATGTTTGATAAGTTGATGAATGGTTAATGAATGCATGGGATAACAAGTGTTATTATAGCTACTTGAGAGGGAATTATACCTTCTCAGTGATTCTCAGCTAAAGTACAAAGATTACACTAAGATATGCATTCATGACATGCAACTTATATGTTTACCATGTGTTTGATGAAATGTCTAGTATGTTGTGGTCAATCTACGTTAAGCTTCTAATTCAAGTTTGAATGTTTAGCTTTGTCTTCATGATAAATATGATTCTAGAAAGTCATAGGATATTTTGGGTAGTGGTATAGAGGCTAGCCTAGAAAAGTGGCTCAGATCTTGGGACCACAGGAACTAAACTAGGGATTTTTGGTCATAACCACTAGCAGCCAAGCTTATGAGTGTTTTTATAGCCTCATAACCGCATGGAAGTAATGTTAAGGACGCGGTTTGGGGTTTAGGTCAGTGAAACAAGGTCACAACTCAAGGATTGACAACATAGGGTGTTTCTTCAGCTCCTTTGGGTCATGTCATAGTGGCACTCTGCTTCACATTTACTTGAAGGGCTTCTAAAAACGGGTAAATTTGGGGATGGAAGTGTTACAGTAAAGATTGCATATACTTATGCAAGAATTCAAAACTCAAATGAAAGGTTCTATTGGAATTACACGCTTCTCCTATGGGAGGACATTTAAATTATAAGGGGATGAGTGGGATTATAAAGTATGGAACATGGGTACTCCTTGGATGAAAAATTAAATTATGAATCCAATGAGTGCTCCCGCTCAAAATTTGGGTAAAATCGTAAGGAGATGAGTTGAAAATACGAGTTGAAAAAATAGTTTTTTATTTTTTTTCTCCAAAAATTGGTGAGGTCAACTAATTTTTATTATTATTTCCACTATTATTTTATAATAATACTTAGGAGGCCCATTTTAGACCTCAAAATTTCTTGAATGACAGTCCAATTATTTTACCAAAGATTAATGAAGAAAGGAAAACCATACTAGAATCATAATTTTTTTGGGAAAAAGGATTAAGTAGTTGAGGAATCAAGAAATTAATCATTACCTCATCAAATGGAATAACCTACTGGTATGGGAAATATTGTTTCCATCGACTTCAAATACAAGAGTAAGACTATAGATTTGCAAGATAAAGATTTCAAAATGAAGATTGATGGAATATTTTTTAGATACCAAGTTTTTTGTTGCTTCCCGTCTTAGATAGCCTATCGTTAAAGAAATTTTACACTACATAGCTAACTTAAATGGAATCATGAGATATATGGTTGAATATATTATTCTAATACCTTTCCAATGATATATTCCACTCCCTATAACTCCATAGGAATGAGAATATATGAAAATTTTTATCAAGTAAGTCTAACTAGAAAGTACAAGTAGGTCCAAAAAGTTCTAGAAGACAACCCCATTCGTGAAGGTCGAAACATGATAAATAAAGCATATACGAGTGAATTTTGTTGCATATATGTTGTCATTGATGTCAACTATAGTGTCATCGATTCCAAGTTCGGCAACATGGGAGACTATTGAATGTGTGTTGTTATTATATGGTACTTCTCCTAACTCCACAGAAATCAAGAGGAAAATGAAGTTGAAGTGAATAAGTCAAGCAAGGTTCCAAGCTGGTCAAACTTCCATCTTTAAGTAATATCTAGGTCTTAGCAATGCATCAGGGATTTTTCAACATATCCAGGCATTTTTTCCCTTTTTTGTAAGAATAATTAGACCAAAAATCAAATACCAGATACATTTCTCTGCATTAGGGCATCTAGGTATTTGAGGATGCAACAAAAGAGCTTCTTAACAAAAAACCAATGTTTATGGATTTCTCCATTAGCCATCAAGTGAACCCCAATTGACATGGTAGTGTAGGGTGGATGACAAGTGGCACTACGGGGAAGAAGATGATGATGTTGCACCCTAAGGTGAGGAAAAGAGGTAGACATATTTGGAATTTACGTTGACCAAGTGTCCCCATTCCAAGTGACACATGACAGTGACATGGCATGACATGTGACAAAATACTAACATGGAAAAAATGACATGGAAAGAGGGCCAAGTGGAATGTTCTGATTGGTTCTTAAAGTTTCTATGTGGAAGCTCCTAAAGTATTAGGATTCGCACCAGGGAATGGCTTAGAGAAAGTTTCATGTGTATTTAGATTTTGGTGAAAATGCTGATGAAAAAGGAAATTTTCCCCAAAATAGAAAAAGGCCTAAATTCCATACGATCAGGGCATTTATTGATTCAGAGATTCATTAGTTTGCAGGTTTATTTTTTGACTAGATATGGATATAAAGAAGAAAAATCTTAGTTTCAAAAAAAATATATGGGTATCCAAGGTCCCAAGAAATTTGGGGGTGTACACAAAAAGGTCAAAGTTAAGGGACCCGATCAGAATTTGGGCGGACTTTGGTTATCAAGTTATATGGGAGTTGAGGGATGCAAATGGTTTGAAAAAATAAAAAGGGTTAGACATCGGATTTGAGCTTAAAGGGAAATTGGTCAAGATCCCAATATTGGCCATGGTTTTATGTAGAGAAGAGTTATCTGACTTATCTGGATATCCGAGAATGTTAACATATCTTGGTGGACCCAAATTTCAGATACATTATTTAGTGGATTAAAAATATGGTCTCGAATCTCGATCCTATTAAGTGACAATGAAAACCATGGATCCATAATTAGTATTTTTTGGCAATCAGGGTATATAAAGAATCTGAATGCCCAACAAATATTTATAACAAAGTGGAATCAAATTCATATTTAGTGGAGTGATTGGTTAACAAGGTCATATGATGTGGTTTTTATGTAACTAAAATTAAGCCCCTAAGGAGCCAAGTAGTCACTGATTTGATTCATATCCAGGTCATCCTGATTAGAATTCCAACAAAATACATTAAAGTGATATACCAAGATTTCTTGATTATCCTCCACAGAGTGTTGGCTCTGCATATTTTTTCAATTCCGTTAAGTATAAATAAGCCTGGAAAGATTGGAAAGAGAGTGGAATTGGCTGAGTAATTCAGAACAATTTTTTTAGTGTGATGTGGTTGTGTGGCGTGAAAGGTGTGAAATAAGAATGTGGAACGAATTTTGTAGAGGATGTGTAATCACAAAATAGGTCTGACGATAAGTTCAGGGGATGTATATGAATCTGAGCTAAGGATATAGAACAAGGAGTAACATTTCGAATAGAGGAGCATTCCAAAAATAGAACTAAAGACATAGACAAAGGATTCATTTAGGCATTTTCAAGTTGTGTTTGTGTTTCACAAGGGGTTGGTGCCAGTAAAACATCTTAAGGTGTTAGTGCCTCCTTCTAGTTTATGCTAATAAAACATTTCAGGGGGTTGGTGTTGGAAAATCAATGTAACTGTAGGTTGGTGCCTACAACATCGGTAATTAATAAAATATTTTATATTCATATATCAGGTATATCTCTTATTGTTGATGTGATTTATCTTATATGTGCATTGAAAGGATTTTAATTTGTTAATATTGTTCATTATACTCATCACCCCCCTCTCAGTATAATTATATTTCCAACAATTGGTTTCATGAGCAATTAATCATTGGAAAGTAGATCATAAAGAATCATGGCGAATCACATGGGATATTATTCAAACAAGAATCCATTGTTTGATGTTCAAACTATCTTCTAAGAAATAAGAATGGGTACCTACATTATATCTTTAGGTACAAATGTTTAGATGGAAAATGGAGGTTAAATCTCTATCATCCACATAATAATTATTGATAATTAAACTAAAATTTTGGAAGCCATATTCCAAAATAGATGTCTATTGGCATAATAATAATAATAAAATAATAATAAATTTATAATACAGTAACTTTTTCTATATTTTTCAATTTTAGCAAGATAAGATATACCATGATGTAAGTGTCTTGATTTTTATTATGAATTGATGATTATCCATATTTACCAACAACAAAGTAAACCATATTACTCCATCCACTCATCTAATCATCCCTAGAGTAAACTTCAAGGGATGTTTGTCATCCGGCCCGTCTTTGTAAACTGCATACAATGTTCCATACCTAGTACCTAGACGATTTTATATAGATTTTCCTTTCGAACTTTCCAGAGTAGTATAATTAACTTCCAGGAACAGGAAAGTCCATTAAACGCTTAGAAAAACTGATATTCACATCATCCCTTTCAGTTAAAATATTTGGCTCCAGGACATTCTGGAAGAAGTGTCAATGTTTCAGTGTTTACATCTAAGGCCAACATGTGTGTACCCTCACCCCTCCCCCCACAAGTTTTAATTGTAGCAAAACAACCAAGGAATTCCCAACTACTGCTGTCAGTATCAAATTCCCATAGTTTACTCTACTTCCTGATCAACCTTCAGTATGTGAACTACTTCCATGAGGGGTTGGTACAATGTCCAATACGCCACCTTTTGTCCAGCTGCTTCCATGAGGGTTGTTTTCCCCATGTATATTCATGATTGGGTAGCGCTACAACATTAGGTAATCTCACATTTCTTTGTTGTAATTGTTTAGGTAACCGCGATAGCCTCTTGTCTCTGATGGCACAGTCATAAAGCTTGATATTCCTGGTGCTAAGTGCTCCATGGAACAATAAAGCTTGAAATTTTGATTGGAATTGAGGTGCAATATTGGTGATTAAATCTCAAAGACTATTCCTAACTGATTGAGGCTTGGCGTGCACAATGATATGGTGCAGATGTCGCATGTCAAGTCTATGAATAATTTGATGTTGTATTAAATCATTGTTCATTAGATTGAAACTTTCCATGGTTGTTGGATTTGTATGGATCTCTCTGAATATGGGAGGACGATATTGTAGAATATCTTCATATTCATTTTCATCTCTAGCCATCTCGGAGGCTCTCCTCTTATTTGCCATAAATCACCACTTCAATCCTCCTCCTAAATAAATCAATCCTAAGGATCACATGAACTAATCAGTCTTTAATTTATGTATTTAGCATCCAATCTTGGCATCATAAAATCTTGAGTCTTCAGCTACCCTACATGACTCTTAAGATAACTTAGATGACATATGGACTTCTATCACTTCATCTTATTTTCAATTTGACTTTTCAAGTAAAGAATAAACTTAATGAAATTGAGAAATTAAGAAACTTGCTCAGGCATCCAACACTCACCAAATTATTCAAAACAATCATTCTCATTTCTTTGATGTTCACCTTCTTACTATTGCTTGTACTCCTCATCTCTTTGAATCTTCCGAGAAATGTGATTTAAATTTAAAAGTTCCTTTTAAACACTGCATATTCATTAGGGTCTTTCATATTGCTAGAACTTAATCTTGAGGGTGTTAATGAGGATTGATCTTGTGACTTTTTACTGAAGAGGTAATTGAGGTTATTTAGTATTAGATTAATTTAGTTAACTGTAGATTATTTTAAAATATTTATTATTTACTTAACTTTTATGATTTATTTTAATTTGGAAAATGTAATAGATGTTTTGATGCTTATTATGGATTGATGTCTTGGGCATTTACCGGTCATTTAATTTATGTGGCTACACTAGTAATAGTATTTATTATTTAGTTTCGAGTGTTAGCTCAGTTTGTGGAGTTCAAGTCATTAAAGTACCTTTGCTATTGAGAAGTCAGCCATTCAATTCTCTTTACACTTCCCTTAAAGTGAATATAACAGGTACACATATTATGTGTATGTAGTTGTCACTTATCGACTCGTATGTGAACTACATAGAAAATAAATAAATAAACAAAATATTATTTATTATCTATTTTGGAATAGAACCTCCATAGAATATTTCAAAATATTCTTAATAGTATGAAAAAATGAAAAATTGAGATTTATTTTCAAAGTAATTATGTATTTATTGTCCTTCTAAGTAAATTCATTAATTAAAAAAATGTCATGTGAATTAGTGTCATATAAAATGAATTATGGTTTTTGGCCATGTAGTCTTGATAATTCATAACATTGAAACAAAACTAATTTATAAATTAAAAATCTCCATAATAAAAATCATGTTTTTTTAGTATATATATATTTAACTTATATTAAAGTTTTATCTTTGATAATAATATTATTATTTGATTATCTTCGATAGCCACGTGAAACATTATGGCTCTCGAATTTCCGCGATCGGCTGGTCCTTGTCTGGGAATTCAATTGAACAAAGTAAAATTCAAAGTAATTTCCCACGATCAACGTCATCGGCATGCGAGCGTTAGCTGGAGATATGAGAAGGGTTGCTGCTTCGCTGTAAGGCAGGCGCCGGCCCTTTCCTTACGGACGTCGCTGTCTCCCAGATATTCTACTTTTCTTATTATTTTTTCCTCATTGAATGCTTAAAAACTCAGTGCGAGACCGGGTGTTTCAGTGCTGTTTCAGTGCTAAACACCAAGTCGAAAAGCAGTCTCTGCGAAATGGCGTCTGTGCGTTAAAAACTAGCATTCGTCTTATTTTTCGCTTGTTAATCTCTTTTTTTTTTTTAAATCACATACTAGTTATATTTTCTAACAACAGAACATTCATAAATATTGATTTCAAAAATATTTTATAGAATAAATTTCAAAAATATTTTAAAATTCTAAATTTCTTTTACTTCAATTTGTCCATTTCATTCCGATATATCCCCCAGTTTACATTTATTTCGATATATGACATTTTGATAGACAGTACATCTTATTGGTAATCTTTTTGTCAATATGAAACAATAATAATCTTGTAACTAGTAAATTCAATTGCATTGATAATTTACTTGTTAGTATGACAAAATACATTACAATGATAATCTGTCACTCGGAAACATTGATAATCAATGATAGTAAATTTAAATAATTTGTTCTACACTGGATGTTAGTAAATTTAAATAAATTTAAATAATTTGTTTAAATTGGATTGTTATGAAATATCGATAATCAATAATAGAAAATTTAAATGTATTTTAGTAAATTTAAATGATTGGTTCAAAGTGGATTATTATGAAATATGTAATGTAATTATAAATTTATCAGAAATTATTATTTATATTATATTTATAAAATAAAAATTATCATAAATAAAAGTTTTAAAATATTAAAATTGATTAAATGAATTAAAAATGGACTATGAGATGCATGGATAATAAAAGTAAGAAATAATTAGATATCTAAAAATTAATATAAACATTTGTTTATATTTATAAATTTATTTTTTAATATTAAATTTTTTGGGATGTTGTATGTTGAATTTTATTTTATTATATTTTATTGTGTAGATGACTTTAGTATAAGAGTATATGTGTAGGCATAAATGTTTATAAATTTTAATATTTATATTCTATTCAATTAAAAATTAATAGAGGGTTAAAAATAATATAAAATCTAATATAGGGAGTTGTTGTAATGTTTGTAAATTAGTGTAAACATTGAAGCTTGGTTCAATTAATATAAAAAAGTAAAATGTTAAAAATAATAAAAATTATAAAATTCAATTTGTTATTTTGGTCTTGACAATAATTGTAAAATGGAAAACCTCATAATGTGGGATAGAAAGAAGTTCCTCTTTGAAACTTTAGTCACTCCTGTTATCTTATATGGATGTGAGGTTTGGGGTTGCAGCATCTTTAGAGAATCCTGGAGAAATATTGAGCAAATCCAGAAGCGTTTTATAACTTATAACCTTAAAATTAAAAACAATACACCCTGTCCTATTCTTCTTATAGAAGTGGGTCTTTCCCCTATCGAGAGCCTAACTATGACTAGGCTTCTGTTGTACAAGCACAAGCTCAATAGCATAGGAGACCATAGAATTTCTAAGCTAGCTTTAAATTCCAACCAAAACTACCTAAGGCTTAAATGAGGTTGGTATAAAGACACTAGGGCCTGGTTAAACCATTGGAGATCGACGAGAATGTTGCATTGCAAAACATTAATAACATTAAAAAAATTGTTACTTCTAAGTTCAAAGAAAAAATGTGATGTGAAAAAGATCTAGTAGCTAAAAGAAAATTAAGATATTATAAGGAGGTCATCAACCCCATCCTAGAAGATCAAAAGTACCTATCTGTTTTAACTAGCTTAAAAAAGAAAATTAATATAGCTAAGATTAGAGCGAACTCTCATGAGCTCCATAGTGAAACAGGTCGTTGGACAACTCCTAAAACACCATGGATGGAAAGGATCTGCCATCTCTGTGAGAATATGAACATCGAGGATGAAAATCACTTCCTCTTAAAGTGCCCCGTGTACAACCACATTAGAGCTCAATTTCATAATATTTGTTGCAATATTGACCTTCCTAGCCTCTTAAGATGTCAAAATTATAGTGAGCTCGGGAGGCTTCTCTCCAAGCTTTTTGAACATAGGAATAAAATCTTAAATCAAACTAAATAACTCTTTTCTTTAGGTCCGATAGACCACGTCATTGCCACGTCATTTCCACGTCACCATAAATTAATTTTGATCTGTGGGGTTGGGGTCGCATCATCTACCGCATCAGCTTTCCACGTCACTTCCACATCATATCCACGTCATTTCCACGTCATCTTTCCACATCATCGTCCGCACTTCGCATTTCACATTTTCTGTGTTTCTTCTATTTTGTGATACTCCTTTCGCAATGATTTGTGATATGCGATCACATCGCATCACAAACCAAATTACTTACCGTGCAAGTATTTCACGATAACATCAAAACTTTCTGATGTGTGAAATATCGTGGGATTGTGACTTAATCTCCACCGTTGATCAAAGCCCAGATCTAACGGTCCTCACGGCTCCTTAGTTGATCTACTTCGCATCACAACTTAAATTACTTTCCATGAGAAGTCTTAATAGGTAACGATAAAAGTCGGTGTTGGGTCTGCTATTTATTCTTCGTCATTGATCTATGCCCGAATCCAATGGTCCACGTTGTATCTTCACTTCGGTTTTCCGACTTTGCTTCTTTGTTTGCGACCGTTTGTTTATTTATTGTTGTGCGTATAACACCTGACTCGTTCACGACTCTCACGTTCATGACTTGACTTGCTTAGCATTCACGCCTTCACCCAATATGTTCACGATTGTTCTTCATTGTTGCACATGCTGACTCATTCACGACTTTTCTTCATTTTCTCACGTGCTCTGCCCACTCATTCACGAATTCACCAAAACTTACTGCCTTTGCTACATTTTCTCTGTGACTTTCTTTGCTATTTATTTTCTCCTTTGCCTTAGTAATAACGCTAAAGCTCCTATATGCCTCTGTGCGGCTTCTGTATAACCTAAAGCTTTAGGTTATACTTATATGTTGCACCTTTGCCTTATTTTTGTTACTTATCTACTCATTTTCCTTAATGATAATTATAGTGCTAATCCATTCTGCTCCTTTTTCATCATTAACAACATTTCCAACAGTCTCCCCCTTTGGCATTGATGGCAACATTTCCTTCCCCTTTCATTCTAAGAAGTGACTTTCTTCCCCTGCTTGCTTTTCCTCCCCCTTTGACATCAATGGAAAAGGGTTACATTTTGTATTTATACCTTGCTGCTCCATACTGGTGTATAAGAGTTGATGAGAGAGCACTTTGAAACTCATTGAGATTGCATGAATGGAAGGCATGTCACCATAGAATGTTCTATACTTTTGTCCCTTACTGCTTGATAGTGGTGATATCCACTAGAATTCTAAAGATATAATCACTTGATGTAATTCTGCCATAATACTCTGATCCTGAGGACCTGTACCAGACCACTGCTCCACTAATAACACTTGGTATTCTAATGATAGGTAGGCTTCTTGCTCCAAATACCAATTGATGAATGATGTAATTATATAATGATGATAACCATTTCTCTTATTCATCCTTCTTAAGAACATTTTGATTCATTATTAACACTTGGAGAGACATACATTATAATAATCCTCTGTAGATCTTTACTGGCTCCATAGCTCTAGCTCTTCTATGACAAATTTTATGGGTTGCTCTCCCCCTGGAATGATGCTTCTTGTCTAATACTGACTTGTCTACTGCATTGTTTCTGTTCCTGATATTGCAACCTTTGCTGGTGCATTTTCATCGTTTTATTTATTTATTTATTATTTTATTTATTAATTTTATCTTTTATTTTGATCATATAAGAGAATGAATCTGCAGACACTACCCCTAGTTTGTCTCTTAGATATTCGAATGGTTCTCTAGCAAGAGGTTTTGTGAATATGTATGTTTTTTTTCCTTTGTTGGTACATTCCATTTTTACTATTTTCTCTGCTACTTGTTCTCTGAGGAAGTGGTACTTTTAGCGGATGTGCTTTGTTTTCGAATGAAGTACTAGATTTTTTATATAATATTACACTTGTATTGTCACATTTGATAGAAATAGGTTCAATGATGCTTACTTTCATGTCTTTAAGGGTTTGTTTCATCCACATCACTTGTGTGCAACAAGCTGCTGCTACTATGTTTTTCGCTTCTGTTGTAGATAGAGAGACAAATTTTTGCTTCTTGCTTAACCATGCCACCAGAATTTCTCCCAAATAGAATGCACCTCCACTTGTGCTTTTCTTGTCATCCACACAATTGGCCCAATCTGCATATGTATATTTTGTCAATGTGAAATCCTTGCCTTTCAGATACCATAGGCCATAATGTGCAGTTCCTTGTAGGTATCTAAATATCATCTTGATTGCTAGCAAGTGATTTTTTTTTGGTGCTACTTGATATCTTGCCACAAGTCCTACTTCAAACATAATTTCTAGTCTGGAGGCTGTTAGGTATAGCAGACTTCCTATCATAGATCTATAAAGTCTTTGATCTACATCTGCAGATCCGTCATCAACACATAACTTGCATCCAGTGAGCATGGGAGTTGACATAGGTTTGCAGTCTTCCATTTGGAATATTTTTAACATGTCTCTTAAGTATTTTTCTTGTGAAATGAATATGCCTTTGGTTTTTTGCAAAATTTGAAGTCCCGGGTAGAAGGTAAGCTCTCCAATCATAGACATCTCAAATTATGACTTCATCTCTCCTACAAATCCTTTTACTAACTCATCCTTGTTTCTACCAAACATGATGTCATATACATATACTACCACAATTAAGAGTTCATTTTCATCAGCCTTTATATATATACAAATTGTTGTCTACTCCTCCCTTCTTGAAACCTTGTTTTAAAAAGTACTTGTCCAGCATAGAATACCATGCACGTGGTGCTTGTTTGAGACAATATAGGGATTTCTTTAATCTGCACACATAGTCGTGTTTATCTGTGAAGGAAAATCCTTCAGGTTGTTCCATGTAGAATTCTTCCTCCAGATCTCCATTTAAGAAGGAAGACTTTACATCCATTTGATATACCTTGAAATCATGATAGCATGCAAAATCCAGAAACATTCTAATTTCTTCCATTCTTGCTACAGGGGAAAATGTTTCATCATATTCAAGTCCTTCGACTTGAGAGTATCCCTTACATACAAGTCTGACTTTATTTATGATTACCTGACCTTGTTCATTCATCTTATTCTTGAATATCCACTTTGTACCAATGACATTTTTCCCAACAGGTCTTGGTATTAAATCCCAAGTTTTGTTCTTCTCAATCTAGTCTAATTCTTCATTCATAGCATTTATCCAATTTTTGTCTTTGTTGGATTCATATAAATTCTTTGGTTCTATCTGTCACAACATGGCTAGATACACTTCCTCAATCTGTTCAGCTAGTTTTCTTCTAGTTTGGATGCCTGCACTCTTGTCTCCAATGATTTGATCTTCTGGATGGTTCTTCTAAGTGTGTCTTGAAGGTCCTTTTGAGTTTATTTATGTATCTTATGTTGTCTTACTCTGTTCTTTATTTTCTTGATTCTCATCTTCATGATCATCTGGAGGATTGACACAGTTTGTGCTGCTGGTTCTGTCTGGTAGATCTTCATTGAATCTCACATCAATGCCTTCCACAATTTTATGCAGTCTTTAATTGTAGCACATGTATCCCTTACTCTTATATGCATATCCCAAAAATATTCCTTCATCAGCTCTTGCATCATACTTCCCCAATTTTTCATCATTATTATTTATGAAAGATTTGCTGCCAAAGATTCTGAAGTGCTTAATTGATGTCCATTTCCCATGCCACAATTCATATGGATTCTTGTCACAATTTGGTCTGAGATGAGCTTTGTTGAGAATATGAACAATTGTGTGTATTGCTTCTGCCCAATAGGTTTGGGGAATGTTTCTTTCTTACATCATGCCTCTGGCAATCTATTATACTGACTTATTTTGCCTCACTGCCACTCCATTTTGTTGAGGTGTACCTGCAGCTGTAAATTGTTTCTTTATCCCACATTCATTGCACAGGTCTGCAAAATCATCGTTTGTGAATTCACCTCCTCTATCTGATCTGATGCATTTTAATTTACTTTCAATTTTATTTTTTGTCAGTGCTTTGAATATCTTAAATTTATCAAACAGTTTGTATTTATATCTGAGAAATACCACCCATGTTAATATTGAAAAATCATCGATTATTAGCATGAAATACGATTCTCCACCTGATGCATTTGTTCTTGAAGGTTCGTACATATCCATGTGTACAAGCTGAAGAGGCTTACTTGTAGATAGTTGGTCTTTAGCTTTGAATTCTATGCAATTTTGTTTTCCCAGTTGACAGGACTTACATATGGTATTTGGTGGCTTCTTTAATCTCTGACAGCTTTATTTTTTCTCAGTTTGATGATGTGGTCAAAATTTATATGTGCCAATATTCTATGCCATAACCAAGATTCATCAAGTTTGTTGATGTGGCATGCTTCTTTCTCTTCTTATACTATATAATCATTACTCTTTGTTTGAACACCTTTGATCAAGGTATTTCTTGTGGTGATTGACCTTACATCACAATCTTGGGCTCTGAAAAGTACCTCACAGCCTTTATCACAAATTTGACTAATACTTAGCATATTGGCTTTTAGACCATCCACAAACAGTACATCCCGAGGCTCTCCTCTTCCATTATTCGGACTGGCTTTGCCTTTTCCCTTGATTTTCCCTACTCTATCATTACCGAATGTTACATTCCTAGATTTATTTTCATCAAAAGTTACAAACTTGCTTTTGTCTCTAGCCATATGTTTTGAGCACCCACTGTCCGCATAACATTGACTATTTTGATCTTGAGAAATTAGAACTAGATACCCCTTATTTAGCTTCCTTTTCCATTGCTTGTAGCTCTTTTTTTGATAAATTTCCCGAGGAGATGGATCACAGTCTTTGAGAGGACATTCGTGAGACTTGTGCCCATTTTTATGGTAGCAATTTTTTTTTATTGTATTTATGAATGGATTATGTACATGAGTGAATCCACCATTTTTACTAATTCCCCTTGAGTTTCCATAATCCAGTCTCTGTATATACACTTTGCACTCCATGGCTTTATGACCAAACCTTTTACAACAAAAGAAATACAAATGGAGGTAGTATTTATCTCTGGTAGATAAAGTTGTTTGGGGATATAGCCAACTGGTCATATGAAAATTCTCTCTTTGGAAGCCATTTGATCTGAGCTGGAATGTATTTTGATTGTTTACTCCTCTTGTTTCTAGGGATTTCCTTGTTCTGGGTTTTTGTTGCAGTTCATGAGGATTTGGAGGGTTTCCCATATTTTTGTTCTCGGATGGATGGGATTTACCATTTTCTTTTAGGAAAAATTTCACAAATTTAATAGCTTTCTTACACTCTGCCTTCGATTTGCCGGATTCTCCTTCATATCCTATCCCAGTCTTTACAAGAGGATATCTTTGTACATTTAATATCCAGTCCAATTTTTCAACACCTTTTAACTGATGAACGTTCATTATTAAATCAGTTTGAGATTTTTCCAGTTTCTTCCTTAGAATCACCACCTCTTCTTCTAATCTTCCGCATTCCTGACTTTTCTCTCTTATTTGCTGCAACAGAATGTCTTCTACTTTCCTTGCTTCTTCTAGTTCAATTTTCAACTTGATAAAATCTTCAGAGTTTGGTTCTTCCTTTACATGTTTCATAAGTATTTCCTTCTGTTTTCTATTCTTGAGCTTGATTCTATCTATTTCCTTTAGGGCACTCATCAACTCCACCTCAAGATATACCTCACCTTCTACTTCAAATTCTAGGAGATCTTCCTCAAGCTCTTCCTTGGCCATCAAAATGAATTTTGATGTTCCTTCTTCATTGGGGGATTAATATGAGCTATCATATGCACTGTTGTCTTGTTGAGCATAGGATGTTCTTCTATTATATATGTTCCCTTTCTGCCTATTTCTAAATTTTATTTTATCTTTCCCTTTTGATTGATTCTATATTTTCTTATGAGGACATTTTGAAGCATAGTGCCCCACTCTTCCATAGTTAAAGCACTTAAATGGAAGTTTACCTTTATACAGACCTATATCCAATCTTCTGGAAAATTTGGCCTCTTCTTCATCAGAGCATGAGGATGTACCTTCCTTCATTTCTATGCACTTGTCTGCCTTAAAGGATGCCTCCCTCACATTTGAATTCCCCTTTGGAAATCTTATCTCATAAGTCGTCAAGTTTCCAAACAATTGGTTCATGGTCAAGGTCTCCTAGTCTGTTGTTTCTTCTATGGCATAAAACTTAGGGTTAAACCTGGATGGTAAATATCTCAATATATTTTGTACTATTACACATTCCTTAATAGTTTCTCCTAGAGCTATCATATTATTCACAACTTCTGCTACCTTTAAGAAGAAACTGGCTACATCTTCATCTTCATTCAATTTTAAATTTTCAAACTGATTTCTATAGGCTTTCAGTTTGGCCATTTTCACATTTTTATCTCCCTCACGGATATTTTATAATGTATCCAAGATCTCTTTGGTAGTATTACTATGCATTACTTTGATAAATTATGACTCACACAGACCGCTCAAGAGTGCATTCATTTCTTTTGCATTAGCTATGAAATTTTATTTGGCTTCTTTCTCTGTGTCAGTATCCTTTGGTGTAAATTTTTCTTCCACAACAATCCATAATTCTACTCCAAGAGACATCAAATATGTCCTCATTCTTATTTTCCAGAAAGCATAGTTTGTGCCAGTAAACAGAGGGGCTTTATTTGTAGAGCTTCCTTCTAGGCTAGCCATTTTTGGGACTAAGGACCTCCTTCCAATGGTTAAATTGTTTCAAAAGGACTTCCTCTAATACCAATTGATGAACCCTTAGTTAAACTGAGGTGGGGGGGGTGGGTGAATCAGTTTAATAAATTCATGGACGTTTCAAACCTTTTCTTTAAACTCATTTACACCTCCATTTCATAAGAAACTTAATATATTATTAAACAACGATCTTAATATGTGAGAAGCAAGTGTTAAGAGGATTAAATGAAGTACATCAACACATAATCATCATGGACATAGAAACAGATATAAGTGGAAATCGATAAGGGAGAAAACCACATCTTATTATTGTTGTGATGCAAAGGCAAGCTCCAACTCTCTCTCACCATTGATTTTCTATAGGCTCCAACATACAGGAGGTTGCTACCTCAAATTATGCAAGCTACAACTTGCAAGGAAGCTCCAACTCCCATCTATTTTCTGTAGGCTACAACCCATAGGAGGCTCCTATCTCAACCAACTACAACTAGACATCTATCAAGCTACAACTTGATATGGAAGCACCAACTCCCTCACACTACAATAAAATCATATGTTGATTTACCTAGATATTAGCTATGTTTTTCTCCTTCTTCACTACTACCCTTCCAGCCTTCAAATCTCTTTCATATCATCTTTGGATGTGCACAAATTGTTTGTCTGCTCTCTCTCATTCTTTCACTCTTTAACCTCTCTGTGCACATTAAAATAACATCATTTATAGATATCACTTCATGGTTTTTTACATTCTATATGGGAATATGAAGTGAACATGAATGACTCTTTGCCTTCCACCCCCTCATTTCCTCACTCAGCATATTCAGGATGTTAGCACAGTATATACACTCATTTTAGTATTAAATTGGAGTTTTTCTTTGCCTTGGAGACTTGCCTTTGCATCACAAACAATATAAAATAATTAATGGATTTAAAATTACAGTTACAAGAATATTTCAATTTAACCGTTTTAGCTTCTTGCTTTTCTGTTCATTTTTTCTTCTGTGTCTGTTGTTCCTTTGTCTTCTCTGCCTGCTGTTATATTTCCAATTGTGTTGCAGCATTATTATCTTAGCCCGACTTGACCCATGCCTTTATGTTTTACACCACCTCTCCTATTGCATATCTTACTCGCAACGTTCTATGCTCTTCTCTCTATGTTGGGTCACATATACCCGAGTAATTTCTCTTGCGTTCAACCTTTCCTTTTAACTCATAGCCACAACCGCATAACATTGTTCTGCACGAGCACCAAGTCTTTTTCCATGCGTTCAGGCCTTTTCTTTGTAACCTGATTCGACCTCCGCTTCCAACGATTTCTTCATAAAAACCAGGGCAAACACACTAAACTTGGACATGAAATATGTTAATATTTACCTCTGAACCGCATCGCGTCTGCTTCAAAAATTGCACTTTGCACTTCGGCATTCCATAGATTTTACGTTATAATCTCCTTTTCCTCCTCTGATGCGATTGAACATAGGAAAAGCTTTACATCCAGATTTGAAATCCTTTGGATTTCGCCTTTTAAACTACATTGCATCCGGGCCTCTTTACCACACTTCGTAACTTTACCAATTTGCAAATTTTGCAATACTTGTGATTATGTGATTTCACAACCCACAGTGAAAACCTTATCACAAATCGCACCTTAAAATATATAACATGCAAATTCTTAACATATAAACATAAGAATCGTCGATTGTAATGTGCATTATGCGGGCCAAGTCCATGTCATATCCATGTCATCATGCCACGTCACCTTTCCATGTCACTACCATGTCATTGCCACGTCATTGCCACATCAATACCATGTCATTGCCATGCCACCATTAATTAACTACGATTTGTGGGGTTGGGGCCACGTCATCTACCACATGAGCTTGCCACGTCACTACCAGGTCACTGCCACGTCATATCCACATCATTGCCACATTATCTCCCACACATTTCATTTCGCATTTTCTATGTTTTTGTTGTTTTGTGATACTCCTTCCATCGTGATTTGCGATATGCGATCACATTGCATCGCAAACAAAATTAATTACTGTGTAATTCATTAACCATAACATCAAAACTTGGTGATGTGAAAAATACCGTGGGATTGCGACTTAATTTTCATCATTGATCAAAGCCCAGATCTAATGGTCCTCACGGATCCTTAGCTTATCTACTTTGCATCGTAACTTAAATTACTTACCATGAGATAAAAGTCATCGATTGTGATATTTTGCTGGGTCTACGATTTATTCTCCATCATTTTTCTATGCCCAGATCCAACGGTCCATGCTGTATCTTCACTTTGATTTTCCAACTTTGCTTCTTTGGTTGCACCCGTTCATTTCTTTCTTGTTGTATGTAGAACACGTAACTCGTTCATGACTCTGCGCACGTTCACAACTTGATCTGCTTAGCGTTCATGACTTCACCCAATATGTTCAGGACAATTATTCATTGTTGTACGCACCGAATCGTTCACAACTGTTCTTCATTTCTGCACACGTTTATTACTTTACTTAGTCACGTTCACGACTCTGCCCACTTGTTGACGACTTGACAAAAACATGCTTCCTTTGTTGTGTTTGCTCCGTGACTGCCTTTTCTCTTTTCTTGCTCCTTTGCCTTAGTAATAATGCTAAAGCTTCTCTATGCCTCTTTGCTGTTTCTGTATAACCTAAAAGCTTTAGGTTATAGTTCTAATGTTTCTCCTCTGCCTTATTATTGCTGCTTCTCTGCTCCTTTTCCTTAATGATAATTCTAGTGTTGATCAATTTTTCTCCTTTTTCATCAATGACAATATTTCCAAAACTATGAGAATGGTAAAGCCTCGTGTTTCGTGTTTCAAAATTATATAGCGTTCAAAGAAAATTGTATATACTTTAAAGTAACTTAAAATATTCAATATAATTCACTTTTATTTTTATATGGAGATATAAATTGAGGGAGGGAAATGTGTTCATGGCATGGATGATATGATTTTCTAATCTAAATTTTAATTACTTTTTGATCATATTATAATTTACGTATTAAAAAAAATCCTATTTATTGGTATTTTTAAATTTAAATCTTAATTTTTATGTCAATATACTTTAATTAAAAAAATAAAAGAATATAATTATATTTAATAACAAAAAGTTTAATAACTTTACAATTCTTATTATTATTATAATAGATAATCAAATTTTAATCATTTTACAAGTAACAATAAAAATAATTATTTACACATATTATATAGTTAATAATAAAAATATATATATACTAAATTAGTGCAGTAATACAAATTAAGTAATTGGTAAAACCAATAAACATCAATCTGTTAGGGTCCTATAATAATAGGGTTCATAAAATTTTGAATTGACTTTGATAGTCTTGTAAATATGTAGATACCTTGCTTTCTGCAAGTTGTTTTCCCATATTTTGAAAAATGAAAAATAATAAAAAGTAAAAAAGAGGGTAAAAATTCCTAAAAGAAAAATCAAAGGAATTAGAAAAATATATACCCCAAAAGAAAAAGAGATAAAATAAGACCTGAAAGTGGGCAAGTCCAAATGCCACTACTTTTACTTTCACTGCAAGAATAATGATTATGTGCAGAGTGTCAATAAATGCCATAATCCATGATCAGTTAAACAACTTAATATTAACTCTTCATGCTTTCAATTTCATGTTTTAGATAGTGAATAAAGATTTGTCAAACAATTTAAACTTGACAAATCAGTAGATAGATAGAGAATAATGAGAAGCTCAACAGTTTAATCTGAGCCCTTGGATGAAATAAGATAGATTTAGACAGTTTTATTGCTTTGAAAGAATTTTTTTTTAAGGTTGCAAGCCTAAATGCACCTACAAAATGAAGAAAAAATGTTAGAAATAAAGTTGGGTAGGTAGAAAGCAGTGCAGCAAGCATGTAAATAAGACTTCATCGGGAAAAATCACTAATTTCCCCTCCCTTATGAGTATTCAATATTCTAAGCTATCAGTCAAATAGGCTTAGAGCATTTCTCTAACTTTTGTTAGGACAAGACCCAAGGCTCGATGATTGGTTAGTTAAAAATATTGAGTTCTTATGTTAAACCCACATTTATCAACATTTACCCTTCATTCATACATTAAAACCCCTTTTTCCTAAGTAAAGACACATTCTTACTTAGTAAAATTGTAACCCTAAATAATTAACTTCATCCCTTCAAAAGCATTCATAAAAACCCTCAAAATTACATTTCACCTAAGTATTAGTGAAAGAAATATAAAGATAAGCAATGCTTGATTTTATACTATACTTAGAGATAATATGTGTTTTTCTTTCATTACACTACCCTTTCATATTAACCTTTAACATATTTTTATTAAATCCCTAGAAATACCCTCCCGTAGTTATTAATTCCATTATATCTAAATAACCCAAAAAAACCACTATTATAACATTTAGACCAAAGTCTATTATCCCATGTGCGCAAATAAAAACCTGAAATTATAAACCCTTTGGTCTAAAAACTATTTTTATTGAAATACCCCGCGCCTATGGTTTGAAAACTGTGAAAGTTGAAAAACTATATAATATATATTATTGCGCTCAAACATAACATTTAAAACATGTCACAAAGGTTTTAAATAGAAATATCAATCCCCACCTATACCATGATTAAAACATTTCATATATGTTTTATACCTTTACCCCTCGGCTATATTATAAAGGTTTAAATGTATTTTAACCGTTCCGCTGCATATAACCAATCCCGGTCCCACATCCCATTTCAATGCAACTTCCGAAGCAATCCTGACTGTTTGCATCCAAATCTTAGATCTAACGGTTAGAAGCCAATATTGCATAGAAAAGATGCAAGACCGCCCAAATGCCATAGCCATGCGAAATGGGTGGTTTCACCCATTCCTCTCTCCTCCACGTGGCCTTCCCTCATTCGATCACATTCGTTGAGGTTAAAACCACTTACCACTTGAAGCCTGCGCTATAACCTCTGGTTTTAAACACCTTTGCATTCTGAAACTGCCTCTTGCCAGAGAAGATCTGCATTCAATGCAAATCGATATGTTTTTATAAAACCTTTGGTTAATGCATTTAGTCATTTATCTTTCCACTTAACCACCACATTGCTTCTCTCGACTGTATAAGCTTTATTAAAGCCCCTGGTTTCCATTTTATGTCCAAAACCTCCAAAATTTACAAAAATACACCCTTGAACACTGTTGAAGATCTGCGCCTTGCTCCAGATAAACTGCTGAAGCCATCAATTCGACCAAAAACTATAAATACCCTTTCAAAGCCAATACTTGTATTAAAACAGGTATTTTTCTGAGATTTAAACCTGCAACCAAATTGAAAACTTTTTTTAAAGAAAGAGAAAAAATTAAGTTAAGAATTTGATTAATTCAATTGCCCAAAAGTCCCAAAAACAGGCCAAACTCTAGCAAAATTTTCCCAAAAACCCTATTTGTCTACTGCATGCTTTTTCAAAGAAATTTATCAATTTTTCACAATTTAATTGTCCATTTCAAGCTCTGAAATAAGCCAGAAATCCTCTACAAGTGCCCTAATATTCTGTAACCCTTTTCAACAGAGTTTTAGCCCATTTTTTAGTTAAAAAACTTAGAAAACCCCTATTTTATATTTTAGACAAGTTTTTAAGCCTCAGAACTTCTTTGATAAGCCTAATTGGGTAGAAGACCCAAAAAGAAACTCTATTTTGCTAAATTTTCCCAATCAAGCCTCTGGAAACTGTTTAAACTTGCAAAAGCAAATCAAGATGCCTAAAAAATAGAGTGTAAGCAAGCCTGAAGGTTCTAAAGCTCCTAAACCTACTCCTGCCATGACTCCAAATACCGCAATTGTAGTCAATCCATTACAACCCCCAGTTGCTGATATTAAACACATTCCCCTAGCTGACACTGACTAAAAAATAGCTGATCCCATAGTTGAATTCAACTTGTTAGATATCCATAACTGGTGTTTTGAGAAGTCTTTAGATGATCATGAAGAAGTTCATATTTGGGAATCCAATCTGCTAAAATATGTAGTTCCTCTAACTCACCCTTGTCAATAAATTATCAGATTATGTCACCAGTACTATATTCCTAAACAAGGAGCTATTGTGAATGCCAGTAAAGAAGTCTTATTTACCATCACTACAGAGTCAATAAACCAAGTTGCCTTCGACAGACCCCCGAGTAATCCCTTTGTCTATTGAGGCCCTCACCAAGCTACACATTGGCTTAGATTTTCCTAAAAGGTTTATGATTTTTCAGACTTTTATGCCTTTGCGTGACGAAATTCCCAAGTTAAATCCTCCATATTCAATGTAAATTTCCACCGAAGGTTCGAGCATGTAATCTCCATGCTTTCCTTCATACTTGGGTATTTCAGCGATGAACATACTGATGAATAATGAGTCTATCTTAAGATTTTTCCTTGCCCACCTTTTCTCGAGCAACCACCTTGATTATCTTTGACTATGCGGTTTCATTGCTAATAGTATTCACTATCAATTGACTAATTTACGGATGGAAGGAGTATTCGGATATACCTCCTATCTTTTCCACATGTTTCTTTACTTCCCCGATCGGATAGCTTTCCAATTTTTGCGAAGTCTTTAGATGACCATGAAGAAGTTCATATTTGGGAATCCAATCTGCCCAAATATGTAGCCCCTTTGACTCACCCTTGTCAAGATATTATCAGATTACGTCACCAGCACTATATTCCTGAACAAAGAGCTATTGTGAATGCCAGTAAAGAAGTCCTATTTACCATCACTGTAGAGTCAATTAACCAAATGTTGCAGCTTCAACCAGACCCCCAAGAAGTCCCTTTGTCTATTGAGGCCCTCACTAAGCTATACATTGGCCTAGATTTCCCCTAAAAGGTTTATGATTTTTCATAATTTTATGCCTCTGCATGTTGAATTCCCAAGTTAAATCATCCATATTCAACAGCTAAATTTCCTGAAGGTTCAAGGCATGTAATCTCCATGCTTGCCTTCATACTTGGGTATTTTATTGATGAGCACACTGATGAGTCTATCTTGGAATTTTTGTCCACCTTTTCTCCAAATCAACCACCTTCAGTTATCTTTGATTATGTTGGTTTCATTACTGATAGTATTCACTATCAATTGACGAATTTACAACTTGAAGGAGTATTCATATATACTTCTTATATTTTCCACATGTTCTTTTACTTCCAATCAGATAGCTTTCCAATTTCACTTCAAAAGTTGGACATAGAAGGAAAACCTCTATCTGTCATATTTTGGACATCCATACTCAGAAAAGAAGGTATAGATTTCAGCTATTTAGAGTTTGGAAGTTGTTTTTACATCCAGTGACCACCATTTTGACCAAAACAGAGCAACCTAGAATAAGTGAGGAAATGAAGAAAATATTGGAATTATCAGAGCAGAGTAAGGTTGGTGATTGGTACTTATATGATAAATACACTGAAATCAGAGTTTTTGGGTCAAACTTGTTGCCTTACAAGTTACCCAAACATCCATCAATGAGGATCTTTGCCTTGGAATATATCAGGCAGATCCTAAACTCTGATTCATTCAATTTCATGGTAGTCAAGAAAAAAACCCAATTCAAACTTAAAAATCAAATTGGGCCATTCACATGTAATCACAAAGATGCAGAAAAGGAAGCAGCAAATCAACTACTGAAATATAAATTTGAAGAGAGTTTCCCTTGGAACTATGATCCACAAGGGATCTTAAGTAAACTAAGGGTAAAATGTAAATTGACACCCTTTATCCATGAATCAAAACCAGAAATAGAGAATTTTACTAATCAAATTGAACGGGTTGAAAATACTTTAACGGAGGCAGTAAACCAAAGGAATACTAGTCACACTTTGGTAATTGCCACATAGCCAGAGACATCCACTAAGAGAATCAGAGAAGAGGGAGTTTATACTGCAGAAACTGCAACAGAAACAAAGTTCAAGATCATTTACAACAAAAGGCCAAAATTAGATACAATAGCTAAAGGTAAAGTGACAATGGATGTTGAAGAAATAGAGCCCTTGAATACCAACACTGATTTTCCAGAGACAAATGTAGCTACTATAGTTATCTCTGAGCCAAATCAGAATGAAGAACAATTGAATAATGAAGATACACAGATGATGGAAAGGTAGCAAAGCATGGAGGCTTCTTCCTCACATTCAGCTGAGGAAAAGGATTTGGATATTAAGGAGAAATACAAGCAAATCAAGTTGAAGAATGAGGAAATCAAAACTGAAATTTACTCTCAGTTTTTGAAATAAAAGCCAGGTAATCAAAACAGATTTTACAGCAATAAAGCAGTTTGACTAAAGGTTAAAGAGTATCCGAAATGAAAGAGTATCATTAAGAAAGAGTATTAGTGAAGGCATGTTAGATTCCAAGATAAATATCTAAGAGCCAACAAGGAGGACACATAGGCAGACAACTGCTTCTTAACGTAAAACAATTTCTATTTCTTTTGAATAAAATAGGACAGCTTGGTGATTTGTTAAGCATATGTCACTATTATTGTTGTAAGATATTTTATTTTCTTAAATTAATTCCTAGAAGTCATCTAGGATATTTTGTAAAACATTATGGATAAGTAATTCACTCTTTTGAAGTATTTTGTGTGGAATAAAATTGATGGAGATTACTACAGATATTTTGTTGACTTGAAGGCTTTGGATTTCGATTTTGAGTAGCAGACTGGATCAACTATTTGGCATCATACTTCAGGATCCCTGTGATAAGCTATCTGGAGTGAAGTACCCTCTAAAACTTGTCATTATTATTCTTCCTTGTTACATGCATACATCTATGTTTTAATTCTAAATCTGAATGTATAACTAGGAGTATTACTACAAGACATGTTAATAACACCCTGTTTTTAACTAGTTATCATTTCTTTGTTTTCTTCTGATTTCTGGTGTAGGGAACCCTTGATTGCTTCCTCTCCCATTTTACCTGTATATACTACTTCCCTTTTCTGGATCTAAGGATCCTTAAGTGCCCTTTATCTCGATCATACCACCTCACAAAATCAATTTTCCAAGATCTCCAAGGGTTATCTATCTTTCCCTAAAGACATTTGACCTTTTAGGCCTTGATCACAGTTATGTTAGCTTGACTTAGACTCCATAGCCCAATGGAAAAATATATTTCTCTCTATCTATCCCTCCAAGTGAAATTTTCCCACCAAATCCAAAAAAACCAAACCGAAATTGCACTTTCATAGCTAGCCTAATATTCACAAATTAAAACAAAGTTAAAATTTAAAGACACGGCCCTCTCTGAAACCTAGGAAGGCTAGATCCTAGAGTTTGAAGTAGGTTTGTTGTTAACTCTAGTATTCTTTGATTAAAAACCAAAATCCCACAACTTGAGAATTTACTAGAGTGATAACATTAATGGAGAATCCACTGGGGAAATAACCAATCCTCAGTCATAAAATTAGTCTTAAAGGAATCATTTAATTCATATTTTTACTTTAAAATTTATTTTATAGGTTGTGGGTATTAAAAAATTGTAATTATGGCCTCTAGGAAAGTCTATTATACTAGGTCTAACCTGGATCCTAAGCCTGTTGTTATAGTATATAACCCAGACTGAATTGGTAAAAAGAAAAAACAAAAAGAAAACTTAGAGGCTGAAATCTCATTAATAAGAGTCAATTCATTACCAAGAGAATTAGTAAGTATGCAAGATATTGATTTTGATCTGAAATTTGAGCATTACTTATTTAAAAGTAAATCTGAAAGTGAGTTGAAAACTGTTGTTTTAGACCCTTATTTTATTTCATTTTTGAATACAAAATAGAAATCTACTGCAGTAAGTTCTAAATCGAAGAAAGTTGAATATCAGACTAAAGTTGAAGAAATTAATGTTACTATTCTAAAGGATATTGATGAAGCTATTGAATTAGCTCAGTTTTTTAGTTATGAAAACAGACCTCCAATTTCTCAATTACACACCACAATAATACCACCTAGTTATTATTCTTTGTATGTTGTTACATCATTCATAAATTCTACTACCAGCTGATCTACAGATCCATTTATCCCTAGGTTACCTCTGCAACCTAGAGTATTATTTCCACCAATCACTTCATCCACTATATCCATTAGTTCACCTTTTGATTTCTTAAATACATCATCCTCATTTCCTAGCACTTCAAATACAATCTTTAGTTCATCTACTATCATTTCCAGTACATCTCCAAGCAGTTCTACCTTACCTCCTAGAAAAGCTAAGCTTCAAGCTATGGCTGCTAGATATGCTCCCTTGGTCGTACCACAACAACTTCATGACATGCCACAAGACTATTAAAATAAAATACCACTGTTTGATGGCACTACCCAATATACTACTCAACAACATATTACTAAAATGATAGACTTCTTTGAAATTTATGAAATTGATGACTCAGATGTTCAAATGAGGCTTTTCGCACAAACTTTAACAGGAGCAGTTAAGAAGTGGTTTAAAGATTTAGCTGTCGGTAGTGTAACTGATTTAGCTATCTTTTTTACTTTGTTTTTAATTAGATGGGAAAAGAAAAAGAACCCTCTCCAAATTTTATCTGAATTTGATTCCTTGAAAAGAACTCCAAGTGAGTCAGTCCAAGATTACTGCACCAAATATAATAGTGTCTATAATTCTATCCCTGCAAATATTAAACTTACTCCTTATTTAGTTTTGCTCAAATTCCCTGATGGATTTGATACAGATATGGCTTACCAATTAAAGGAAAGAGATGTAGAAATTTTAGAAAAAATGCAAACATATGCAGTTAGTGTAGAAGTGAACATTTTAGCCAGAAAAGCTAGACTCAGAAATGAAAGAAGAGTGACCATTAAAGAATAAAATGCTAATTTAGACACAAAAATGGATGCTATAGCTAAAACCTTAGAAAGAGTGATTAATATACTAGATAATATAGAGAGAAGACCTCAATGGGATAACCAACAACAGATCAGAAATCCCAATTTTAGAAAAAACATAAATCCTGGAAAAGCAAAAGAAACAGCCCCATACCAAAAAATTAGGCCCCCATTCCAAGAGAACTATGCTGAAAGTTCTCAGAATAATAATGATGATAAGGATGCTATAAATCTAATGGGAATAGATGACAATAATACTATTTTCCTTACTCAGGAAGATCAGGAATTATTTGAACTTCAACAGCTCAAATTAGATTCTAGTGAATCCTTTGATTATAAACAATGTTATGATTATGCAATAGATTAAATACACATTCAATATAACCTTAGAAACAAGAAAAAAATTGAGTCTTCTACCAAGAAAGCTTCCCAAACTCAAAATCAGAAAATAGTAGCAGCTCCCAAAACAAAGGTTATGCAAATTCTCCCAAGGGAAAATAAGCAAAAATCAAATTCTTCCCAAAACATTTCTAGTCCTAAAAAAGCATAGGCCCTAAAATTGTTGATATTACTAATGAATTTTCTCAAGCTGCAAAATATTCGCAAAAATATACTGCTACTAAAGCTTCTAATTCTATAAAAACAACAAATTTATATCCCAAAAAACCTTTTGTTGATCCTAAAATAGTAGATCCAAAAAATATTACTTCAAAAACATCTACTGATAATTATAAGTCTGAAAGAACATCTACTGCTTCACAAACAATCCCTGAAAAGAAAGTTAGAAGTAGTAAAACACAAGAAACACAAACAGAGAATCCCAAAACACTTGAAAATGAAAAAACAACTGTAGAAAAACAAGACAAACCAACACAAACTACAGTTGCCAAAGAAGAATTGATTCAAATCAGTAAAGCTCAACCTACTTTCAAAATACAATCAGAAATTGCAAAACTTAAAATACCAATTCCTTTGACTAGATTGGTAAAAAATTACTTGTATAAATCCACCATAACTGAAACATTAAATATGAATGATGGAGAAGACTCCATAAATCTAAATGATGATCATCTAGAGTTGATTTTCGGCCCAGATGTAAATGGAAAACATGCAGATGGTGCAGTTCCTCCATTTTATATCAGTCTCACCATTCATGATCAAATTCTACATAACACAATGCTAAATCCAGGAGCTTCCCATAAGCTAATGCCCAAAGCCATCATGGAAACTCTGAATCTAGAAATTACAAGGCCATACAAAGATTTGTTTTCTTTTTATTCAAGTAAAGTTAAATGCCTAGGTGTAATCAAAGATTTTTGTGTAACACTAGTTCAATACCCTGGTAAGAGTATATTAATGGACATTGTAGTAGTTGATATCCCACCAAAATATGGAATGTTACCTTCTCGCTCATGGGGAGAAAAGTTACAAGGATCTCTACAATTGGACATGTCTTATGCTACTATACCAGTTTTTGGCTAGCCTAAAACATTATATAGGGAAACATTGATGAAGTACATGGTCAGTAGTGATGAAATATCTATAAACTAGCCAATTTACTCTACACCAACTGACCTTGATTATTTTATCCTATGTAACTCTGAAACAAATAAAATCCAAACTGAACTTGTAGATAAAAAGAGAGCACCAAACAATGATAATATTTTTTATGAATCTCTATGGCATTTAGACTTTGATGGTTCAGTGAATAAGTTAGGAGCAGGAGCAAGAGTCTAGATAACAAATATGGAGACTAATCACTATGAAGGTCATGCTTTCAGACTCAATTTCAAATGTACAAACAATATCGCTGAGTATGAAGCCCTCATCCTAGGACTCAAATCATTGGGAACTCAGGAGGAAAAACAATTTTAATCATGGGAGATTCAGATTTAATCATAAAACAAGTAAATGAAGTTTATCTTGTTTAAAATCCTAGACTAATCAGATATAGAGACATTGTCATAGATTTAACTGATGATTTATTAGAATGTAAGTTTGCTGTTATACCTAGAAAACAAAATATACAAGCTCATTGTCTTGCAACTTTTTCTAGTACATGAAATTTACCATTCCAACCTAATCACATATATACTATTGAGGTCAAACATAGGCCAATAATTCCAGACAATCTTAAGTATTGGCAAATTTTTTCTCAGGATGAACAGATTTACAAGTTTATGAACAATGAAGGAGAATTTCATAATTGTAATATAGATACAGATTGTACTATAAATCATGATTTGGATTGTGAAATAGATTTAAATAACTTAAATGTAAATAGAATAAATTTTGATAAACCTACTAGATTTAGTCAAGCTGATATAGATATCTTAGAGAAAGTAGAGATTGAAGAAATTATTGAAGATGAATAAGACATATTGAATCTTAAGGATAATTTTTTACCTAAAGGTTTAACCCACTTAGAAGATCTTTTTTACTCCAATGATGTAGCCAAAAAACCAAAAATGGAGCCAGTAAGATCTGACATAGAAGAATTTAACATTGGTACAGAATTAAAACCAAAAATAATCAAATTGTCTAAAATTTTACCTCAACAAGAGAAAGATAAATATATTGAGATTTTAAAGGAATATCAAGATGTGTTTGCTTGGAGTTATGAAGATTTAAAATCTTATAATACAAACATAATCCAACATAAAATTCCAAAAAAAGAAGATCAAAATCCATTCAAACAAAAGTTGAGAAGGATTAACCCTGTGCTATTACCTTTGATTGAAAAAGAAGTTAAAATAATGTATGATGCCCAGATCATTGCACCAATCAGATATTCTGATTGGGTTTCCAACCTAGTCCCAACGAGAAAGAAAACAGGAGAAATTAGATTGTGTGTTGACTGTAGAAATCTTAACAAAGTATCCTTAAAAGATAATTACCCTTTACCTAAAATGGACAACATATTACAAATGGTAGTGGGTTCTTCAAGGATTTCACTGTTAGATGGTTTTTCAGGATACAACCATATCCTAGTCCAAGAAGAAGACCAAGCTAAAACAACATTTACTACTCCTTGGGGTACTTTTATATATCTAAAAATGCCTTTTGGTCTAATGAATGCAGGAGAAACCTTTCAAAGGGCTATGGACATAGCTTTTGCAAAGGAAATACATGAGTTCTTAGTAATTTAATTAGATGACATTATTGTGTTTTCCAAAACAGATAATGAACACTTGGATCATTTGAGACAAGTTTTTACTAAGTGTAGGAAATATGGAATCTCTTTAAATCCTAATAAAAGTCTGTTTGGATTAGAAGAACGTAAGTTACTTGGACACATAATCTCAAAAGAAGGAATTAGAATAGATCCTGCTAGGATAGAAGCAATTCTAAACATCAACCCACCAAGAAACATCAAAGAATTACAAGCCTTTATGTTGGGAAAAATACTGAGAGGGGGGGTGAATCAGTATTTAGAGCTCATATCTATAAATTTAACTTTATCTTTTGTAGAATTCCATACATGGCTTTTATGAACCGAACACGTGTATGCACGCAAATATGCTGAAAGAAACTAGCACATACTGATATAATTTTCTAGTTTAGAAAACTTCTCAGAAACTGTCTTTAAATCAAATTTACTAGTTATGCATCAGGTTAGATAATTAGTAAATATGTGCAGTAACAGCAGTATAAAACATCACACAAGTGGAACAGACATGAACACCAATATTTAGGGGGGAAACCCAATTTGGGAGAAAACCACCGCTGCTGTCGTCTTTGTCTTTAATATTTATTATATGTAGATTTTTTTACAACATTGTACTAATGCAGACTCATATTAATACGCAGGCTTCTACTTGCAAAAGGATGCAACCTTCACTCATTTTCTAGTTGCTACTAGAAGGGAGCACCAACCCCCTTTCTTCTCATTTACCAGCCACTCCTACAAGGGAGCTTCAACCCCCTGAACATAACACTAGCTTCTACTGGAAGGAAGCTTCTACTTCCATACTAAAGGCTTCAAACCTCAGACCCACTGCAGACCACGTTTCATCAATTTTCATACTGGATCAAAAAAAATCAACACAACCCTTTATCAACAATCATAAACTTTTCCCAATACTTCAATTAGAACAACGAAAACAATGTAACCAGAACTTCAAAAATAACCCAGACTTGAGAATAGATATGAAGATACAAACTCAACCCTAAACAGTCATTAATTCAAATAGCATACGCTACTTTGCTTCACTGAAGCCACGTACATACTCTCTTTCCTGCACACCAACCTGCGTATGCCTCAATGCATATTGTTTTCATAGCCTGGAATGAATACGCTACTTCACTTTTCTAAAGCTGCGTGTATACGCGCTTTTCTTTATACCAACCCGCGTATAATTCTATGTATACTATCCTTCAGAATGTGATCAAACTCAGATTCAAATCTGAGGCTTTCAGTCAGACATTTTCTCAGCAGTGCAGAACCTTTAGACAGTTAGTAAACCTTAATCATATTTTCACAATCATTGATTAGATTTGTTCATGATCAACTTAGCAACATACTCAGTATTAAAACAACCCAGAACTTCAAGAAGACTTCATTGACAGACAACAGACAAAAAGCAGGAATCACAGTAGTAACATCTGTAATAAGCTTCAGAAAACCCTAACTGCCAGACATGCTTTTCATGAAGCGAACCCACGTATATACGCGCTTTTACTGAGACCAACTAGCATATAGATCTATAAAAGTAAATTTTGCATAACATACTAGATCTATAAAAATTACCCAGATTTCTTCATTTTCTTCAACAGACTTGCGCCAGTTCTTCATCATTTCTTCAGTAGATCATACTAGAGCTTCATCATCTTCATATCTAGATATATTGAACCATCATTATATCCATGGGTGCATCATAGATTCAAATCTATCAATTCAAAACAGAGTTCATCCATGCAGATATTCCTTAGAGAAATTTATTCATTAACAACCCTTACTCGTGCACACATTGCACTATGATCTTCTTATCCTTATATAGATTTAGCTTTTACCAATACCATGAGTCAAAACCACTCAATTGCTGATTGTAATCCTAGATGGAATTAAATAGATAATACAACGCTCAATACTGTGGGCTAATACCATGGTAAAGCCCCCTGGCATTATAATTTTGGAGCACAAACAGGCATACGCGACTTGGGACGTACTTCTCCGCGTGCATACGTGACTTGGGCTTTATAAACCTGTGTATACATTGTGACATATTAAAAATAACCAATCTGCTGCACAAAAATTCTAAGAGACTGTTGATATTCTTCATACAGATAGTTTCTTCGTCCTTTGCCAGAGAGTTGCCATCAAGGACAATCAAATTAATATTATAGAACACAAGAAACATATTTCCAAAAATCTCCCCCTTTGGACTTGATGGAAACCATAATCATTAAAACATTAGGCATCTGTATTCAACCATCCTCAAAATTCTCCCCCTTTGACATAAAGGGCAAAGGGTAGATCAACATCCTTTGTACAAAAATTACCATGCTCCCCCTGAGTTCATGCTTGAATATTTAGACATATTGTTGAATGAAGTACATGAATTTTCAACTGAGTATGACCTTTCCTATCACTAATTACTCATACTTGCATCAATGATCCAATAAGTGGATTTACATATTTGACTCAACTACCCAACCAAGTGAGTGTACAAATTTGAATGAACTACCCAACCAAGTGGGTTTACAAATTGGAACAATTCCTTACATAACTGAATATAAAAATTTACATCATAGATCTCAACATGACCTTTTCATCAAATGATTTTTTATAAACAAGACCAATGAATCTCAATCATGAGATCAAACCACAACAAACACTTAGAATGCCAACAATGCATCCTTTCCCACAGGATAAGTGCTCCCCCTTAGCTTGTGCACCTTGAACACTTTCAATAGAAAATCATCAAGGCATGTTCATCAATAAATATTATAGAATGAAACCAAAATGTGAGAACTGGAACATCACCAGAGATACCCAATAACACCGCAACTATTCTAAAAATGCTGACCCAAAAAAAATTGTGCCAACAAAAACCCATATGCAGTTTTATCTATATAAATTCACGTACATACACGACTTTCCTTTATGAAATCTGTGTATCCAATTTAATCTTCTGAATTTAAGCAGATTTGATCTTCTGAGCGGCAGAGACAACTCCCAGTTTTTTTCTGAGATATTCGAATGCTTCCCTGGGAAGAGGTTTAGTAAATATATCAACAACTTGTTCTTTGGAGGGAACATACTCCAATTTCACCTTTTTTTCAAGAACTTGTTCACGTAAGAAGTGATACTTGATAGGAATGTGCTTGGTCTTGGAATGCATAACATGATTCTTTGAGATACTGATGGCACTTGTATTATCACACACAATGGATATGGGAGGTGAAAATTTGATTTGAATTCCTTGTAAAGTCTGCATCATCCAAATAAGTTGTGCGCAACATGATGTGGCAGCCACATGTTCTGCTTCTGCTGTAGATAAGGCAATATAGCTTTGCTTCTTGCTGAACCAAGATACTAATCGGGGCCCCATATAGAATGGACCACCACTAGTGCTCTTTCGATCATCAACATTTCTTGCCCAATCTGCATCTATGTAAGCATGAAGACTGAGATAAGAATTCTTTGGATACCATAGTCCAAATTATTGAGTTCCTTGTAGATATTTGAATATTCTTTTTACAGCCTAAATGTGAGACTGTTTTGGATTAGCTTGGAACCGTCCAACAATCCCAAATGCATGCATACTATCTGGTCTTGTCTCGGTGAGATAAAGTAGACTTCCAATCATGGATCTGTATTCTGGTTGATTCACCGTGGAAGAATCATCATGAGAACTAAGGTTACACCTGGTTATCATTGGTGTACTTACAGGTTTGCAATCTTCCATCCCATACTTCTTCAGAATTTGCTTAAGATATTTTTCTTGTGATAAGAATATGCCATCTGTTGCTTGTTGCACTTGTAAGCTAAGAAAGAATGTTAGTTCCCCAAGTAAAGAAATTTCAAATTCTTGCTGCATAACAGAAGCAAATTTCTGAATCATGGGCTCTTCATTACTTCCAAAAATGATGTCATCAACATATACAACCACAATCATAGTTTATCATTTTTATTTTTTGTGTATAAGTTGCTATCAGCAAATCCCTTTGAAAATCCTTGTTGATGAAGATATTTGTCAAGACGATAATACCATGCCCTTGGAGCTTGTTTGAGAACATATAAAGCCTTTTTAAGTTTACAAACAAGTTTTTCATTATTGCCCAAAATTAATCCTTCTGGCTGTTCTATATAAACTTCTTCCTCTAGATCACCATTGAGGAAATCATATTTAACATCCATTTGATAAACTTTGATTTGTTGAAATCTTGAAAAAGCAAGAAACATTCTGATGGCTTCAAGTCTAGCTACAGGAGAAAACGTTTCTTCAAAGTCTATACCTTCTTGTTGAGCACACCCTTTACAAACTAGTCTAGCCTTGTTTCTAATAACATCTCCATTTTCATTTAAATTATTTTTGAATATCCATTTTGTTCCAATAACATTTTTATCATGAGGTCTTGGAACTAGTTCCCAAGTATGATTCTTTTCAATTTGATCAAGTTCTTCATTCATGACTTGAATACAACATTCATCTTTGCTATCTTGATTGACATTCTGGGGTTCAATTGTGGATAAAAATGCTAGATGGCTAGTAGACCCTACAAGAGTTCTTCTTGTTTGGACACATGATCCCTTTTCTCCCAAAATTTGAGATTCTGGATGATTCTTTTGAACATACCTAGATGGAGCCTTTTTAGATAGATCTTCTTCTGCTACTTCATTGGGTTCACCTTCTATATTATCTTTATTAGATGTAGGAGGATATAAATCATCATCATCTTCATTTGTTGTTTGTATTTCCCCTTTTTGAGCTGAGAGAGATTCATCAATTACAACGTCAATGCATTCAACAATCTTCCGAAGTATTTTATTGTAGCATTTATATGCTTTATTTTAGAAGAGTAACCAAGAAATATTCCTTCATCTGCTCTAGGTTCAAACTTGCCAAGTTTTTCATCATTGTTCTTGATAAAACATTTTCTTCCAAAAACTTTAAAATGCTTTATGGTGGGAAGATTACCATACCAGAGCTCATATGGAGTTTTATCATTGTTTACGTGAACATGTGCTTTGTTAAGAATATTTACTGTAGTATGTGCTACTTCTCCCCCAAAATGTGTCAGGTGTTCCTAAATCATCAAGCATAGCCCGAGCCATCTGTTGAATTGTTTTATTCATTCTTTCTGCTACGCCATTTTGTTGTGGGGTACCAGCTATAGAAAACTGTCTTTTATGCCATGTTGTTCACAAAAATCAAATAATTCATCTGATATATATTCACCTCCTCAATCAGATTTAAGAAACTTTATTTTTAGATCTAATTCATTTTCAACCAGTGCTTTGAAGATCTGAAATTTTTCGAATGCTTCATATTTGTGTTTTAGCAACCCAATCCAACACACTCTAGATAAATCATCAACAAACAGAATATAGTATTGTTCTCCACAGGGTGACCTTTTCCTCATAGGTCCACATAAATCAGTATGAATGAGTTCAAGAGGCTTACTTGTTGATCCTTCTTTGGCATTAAATTGCACTCTGGTTCGCTTACCGAATTGGCAAGATATTCATATGGTACTCTAAAGCAGAGTAATATTGGGAAGATCACGAACAGCTTTGACTCTGCTAGATTTGTTGATTTGAGAGAAGCTCAAATGCCCCAATATTCTATGCCATAACCAATTTTCTGAATATTTACCCAAGTAACATTGTTCTTTACAGCTTTTCAATACATACAAATTGCTTGGTGTTTTATTTCCTTTTATAATTGTTTTTCATGTATCAAGATCACATACCACACATTCTTTTGAGCTAAAGACAACTTCATTTCCTTGATCACACATTTTACTTACACGTAACAGGTTATTCTTTAATCCATCCACATACATAACATTGTTAGCTTTCACCTTTTCCTTTAGAAATACAAAACCTTTCCCTTAATGACAACAGGAGTATAATTTCCGAAAGTAACATTATTTTCTCTTTCTAGAGCATTGTATGCAAGAAGTTTATTTCTGTCACCTGTCATGTGTTTTGAGCATCCACTATCAATGTACCATTGATTTTCTTCTCCTTCTGGAAATAAAGCTATGCCATAGTTCTCAACCTATAATTCCTTCTTTCTCCATACTTTGGAAGTTGAAGGTATATGATCTTTTCGCTAAAGTTTGCTCCTGCATTTAGATTCTTCATGATCAAAATTATTGCAATAAGCACATTCAATTTAATTTTGAAGAGGAGAAAAGTTGTTATATGTATTCTTCTTTATTCCAGTATCAATTCTTTTCTTTATTGCTTCTCTAGTCATGATGGTTTTGTATGCAACGTATTGGAAAACTTTATGACCAAAATTATGACATGAGAAACATTGTCCATTGAAGAATAAATTTATGCGATCATGGAACCTTCTATTTTTGTTTACCTGTTGGTTGGTATTTCTCTGAAAGGTATTACTGTTAGTGTTATTTGTATTGAGGTGGTCATGCTTTACCTGTAAAGTTTCTTTGTTTCATTGCTGAGTGGCAGAATGTTGTAGGCTGGTTGTAGTTGCTTTTAGATAGTTTGGTGCTGAAGATTGAGAAGATTCTCCGACATATCCAAGACCTGCCTTTATAAGAGGAGAATGTTGTACCTTGATAATTTCATCTAAGGTTTCATATCCTTTAGCAAATCTAACATTCAAAGTCTTTACTTTCTCAATTTCTTTTCTTAGACTTACTATTTCACATTCTAATTTCTCATTGTGTTTCTCCTTTTCTTCAAGCTGATTTTTTAGAGTTTCTATGGATATTTTGTTTTCTTCCAAACATGTTTTGAGCTGATTGATTTCTTCAAAAAAATAATTGTCTTCTAGAGAATCCATAAATGTATCCTTTTCTTCCCTAGAATCTTTTTCAAATGACATGAGAAGTCTAAGATCTTGATCAGATTCTTCCTCACTATCTGATAACCCATCACTATCTTCATGAGTATAATAACTTTTTCTAGTGCTAAACCGATTCTTATTTCTTCTTTTTACTTACTTTCCTTTTTCATGTGTTTCTTTATGAGGACACTTAGCAGCATAATGACCAACCCTTCCACGAGAAAAAAAATTGAAAGGAAGCTTACCTCTGAACCTTCCAATGCCAAGTTGGAGCTTCTTTACAAAATTTACCTCATCTTCTTCTGAAACATACCCTAATCCTTCTGTTTCTTGTACTTATTTTCCTTTTGTAGAAGCTCTAAAGACGACTTCTTTGACTTCATATGATCCTCCTTTTCTCATTTCACATGCAGTTAGAATGCCATGAAGTTGAATAATAGTAATATTTTGAAGATCCTGCTTCTCTTCAATAGAAGACACTTTTGACTCAAATTTGAAGTTAGAGATCTTAAAACTTTTTCAACCAGAGTAGTTTCAGTTATGGTTTCACTCAAATTTCTCATACAATTTACAATATCATCTAGACGTAAAAAGAAACTGGCAATGCTCTTCTCATTATGCATCCTTAGATTTTCATATTGAATTTTGAGAGTTTGGAGTTTAGCACTTTTTACCTTTGTATCACCTTCATAGCTTAGAATGATTTTGTCCCATATTTCCTTTGTTGTATTCAATTGCATGACCTTGACAAATTCGGATTCAGTTAGAATCCCCAATAGTGCATTGACCGCCTTTGCATTTGTTTCATAGTTTTTTCTTGTCGTTGCATCTCTTGGAACTGAGGCTGGATATTGATATCCTCCTTCAACAATAGCCCATACATCTGCTCCAAGAGACTGAAGATATGATCTTGTCTGTGTTTTCCAGAAGATTAAATTGTTTTCATTGAAGAGTGGAGGCCTGATAGATGTTGTCCCATCTTGATTGCTCATCTTGGCTGATATTCCTTCTAACGGCTAAGATTCTTCAGAAGGACCTACTCTGATACCAATTGTTGGGAAAAATAATGAGAGGGGGATGAATCAGTATTTAGAGCTCATATCTATAAATTTAACTTTCTCTTTTGCAGAATTCCATACGCGTATTTTATAAACCGAACACGAGTATACACGCGGATATGCTGAAAGAAACTAGCGTATACTGATATAAATATCTAGTTTAGAAAACTTCTGAGAAACATTCTTTAAATCAGATTTACTAGTTATGCATCAGGTTAGATAATCAGTAAATATGTGTAGCAACAACAGTATAAAACATCACACAAGTGGAACACACATGAACACCAATATTTAAGGTGGAAACCCAATTCGAGAGAAAACCACCGATGTTGTTGTCTTTGTCTTCAATATTTATTATATAGAAAACTATTTACAATATTGTACTGATGCAGACTCATATCAGTATGCAGGCTTCTACCTACAAAAGGATGTAACCTTCACTCGTTTTCCAGCTACTATTGGAAGGGAGCTCCAACCCCCTTTCTTCTCGTTTACCAGCCACTCCTGCAAGGGAGATTCAACCCCCTGCACATAACACCACACCAGATTCTACTGGCAAGAAGCTTCTACTTCCATACTAAAGGCTTCAACCCTCAGACCCACTGCAGACCACGTTTCATCAATTTTCATACTGGATCAAACAGCATCAACACAACCCTTTATCAACAATCATAAACTTTGCCCAATACTTCAATTAGAACAGTGAAAACACTGTAACCAGAACTTCAAAAATAACCCAGACTTGAGAATAGATATGAAAATACAAAATCAACCCTGAATAGTCATTAATTCAAATAGCATACGCTAATTTTCTTCACTGAAGCTGTGTACATACGCACTCTCCTGCACACCAACCTGCGTATGCCTCAGTGCATATTGTTTTCATAACCTGGAATGAATACGCTACTACGCTTTTTTAAAGCTGCGTGTATATGCACTTTTATTTATACCAAACCGCGTATAATTCTGTGTATACTATCCTTCAGAATGTGATCAAACTCAAATTCAGATCTGAGGCTTTCAGTCAGACATTTTCTATGCAATGCAGAACCTTTAGACAGTCAGCCAACCTTAATCATGTTTTCTCAATCATTGATTATATTTTTTCATGATCAACTTAGCAACATACTCAATATTCAAACGACCGAGAACTTCAAGAAGAGTTCATTGACAAACAACAGACAAAAAGTAGGAATCATAGTAGTAACATCTGTAATAAGCTTCAGAAAACCCTAAATTCCATATGTGCTTTTCATGAAGTGAACCCACGTATATACGTGCTTTTACTGAGACCAACTAGCGTATAGATCTATAAAATTAAATTTTGCAAAACAGACCATATCTATAAAACTTACCCAGATTTCTTCATTTTCTTTAGCAGACTTGTGCCAGTTCTTCATCATTTCTTCAGTAGATCATACTAGAGCTTCATCATCTTTAGATCTAGAGATCTTGTACCATCATTATATCCATGGGTGCATCATAGATTCAGATCTATCAATTAAAAAACAGAGTTCATCCATGCAAATATTCCTTAGAGAAATTTATTCATTAACAACCCTTACCCATGCACACTTTGCACTATGATCTTCTTATCCTTATATAGATTTAGATTTTACCAATAGCATGAGTCAAAACCACTCAATTGTTGATGGTAATCCTGGACGGAATCAAATAGATAATACAACGCTCAATACCGTGGGCTAATACCATGGTAAAGCCCCCTGGTATTATAATTTTGGAGCACAAATAGGCATACATGACTTGGGTTGTACTTCTCCATGTGCATACATGACTTGGCCTTTACAAACCCATGTATACATTGTGACATATTAAAAATAACCAATCCGATGCACAAAAATTTTGAGAGACTGATGAGATTCTTCATACGAATAGTTTCTTCGTCCTTTGCCATAGAGTTTCCATCAAGGACAATCAAATTAATATTATAGACCACAAGAAACATATTGTCAACACTTTGTAGGTAAGATAATTTCTTTAAGAAGATTCATATCTAATTTAGTTGAGATAATTAGAGAACTAAATAACATGCTTAAAAAGGATTCAGTTCTTAGATGGACTGTCGAGGCTAAACAATCATTTTATTCTATCAAACAAGCCTTAACCAAAACTCTAGTCATAATAAGTCTTGATTTTAAGAAACATTTCATGATTTTTTCATTTGCTTTAGAACACACCATTGCTGCAGTTTTACTGCAGAAAAATGACCAAGGATTTGAACAACCTATACCTTTCTTCAGTAAGACTCTTAGACATGCCCCTTTTAAGTACAACATTATGGAAAAACAAGCCCTAGCTTTGGTAAAGGCTATTAAAGACTTCAGAGTTGATATTCTCTACTCACACATTATTGCCTCTGTCCCAAATTCCATAGTTAAAGATATTCTTACTGAGGATGGTCCTGATGGAAGAAGAGGTAAGTGGGTTTCCATTGTCTTAGAATATGACATAGAGATAAAACCCACCAAGCTCATTAAAGTTCAAGGATTAGCTAGACTTATGGCTGAATCCAATTGTAATGCCCTAGACATAAATTTTATTTCTCAAGTAGGTGATCAGGAAAAGATGGAAACTCCATCGATCAGTGAAGCATTTTCAGACTCAACTTGGTATTCATATATCATATTTATACTCCAAAACTTACAAGCTCCTCCTGGATTGTCAAGAACCAAAGATAGATTTTTAAAACTTAAAGCAGTAAGATTTTGTATCTTAGATAATTTACTGTTTTGGAGAGATCATAGTGGGGTTTTACTAAATTGTTCACTAAAGGAAGAATCTGACAAAACACTTGAAGAATTTCATGCAGACGACTGTGGAGGACATTTATACTGGAAAACTACTACAGACAAGATCCTGAGAGCTAGTTTTTACTAACCTACCTTGATTTTTTGATGTCAAAAAATATGTTACTTCATGTCATAAATGCCAAAATTTTGAGGGTAAGAAGAAATTATTACCCCTCCCTTTAAATCCTATTTCAACTAAAATGCCATTTCAACAATGGGGTTTAGACTTCATTGGTGAAATTCACCCTCCCTCTTGAGGCCAACATAAGTGGATTTTGACAGCCACTGATTATTTTACCAAGTGGATTGAAGCCATACCCTCTAGACAATCCACAAATGATGTCATTATTTCATTCCTACAAAACAAAATTCTTTCAAGATTTTGATCTCCCTAAAAGATAATTATTGATAATGCAGCAGCATTCAAATCCAAGAAAATGATTGATTTTTGCCACAAATACCATATTACCCTAGGCCACTCTACTGCATATTACCCCCAAAGTAATGGCCTAGTTGAATCCTTAAACAAAAGCCTTGTAAATATCATCAAAAAGTTACCTGAAGACAATAAAAAGACTTGGAATAAGAAGTTAGTCAATGCCTTATGGGCCATTAGACTTACTACTAAAAAAATCCATTGGTACTTCACCTTACCAACTAGTTTATGGAATGGATGTTGTTTTTCCATCCTCCTTAGGTGTACCAGTGATGAAAAATATCCAATAATTACAAGTTGAAACAAATGACATCAAAACAAGGATAAATCAAACTATTCACTTGCAAAAAACAAGGGAAGAAGTTTATATTAAATCTCAAGTCATTGAGAACAAGATCAAGAAAATCTATGATAAAAAGACTAAAGAGGATGATTTTTACATAGGATATAAAGTGTTAAAATGGGATTCTAGAAGAGAAGACAAAGGAAAACATGGAAATTTTGTTTTTCTATGGAAAGGACCTTATGTAATTTATGGATATAGAAGTAATAATGCTTTATTTCTGAAAGAAATGGATGGAACAAGCCTGCAAGAAGGACTAGTTAATGGCAGAATGCTGAAGCACTACTACTCCCCTGAGTTAACAAATAGTTAGTTTTTATTCACTTTGATCATTGTACATATACATTGCAAAGTTTAGATTGGATTGGATGTTTCATTAACAAAGTTTAAGCCCAGAGAGAAGGCCCTAAGCTTTTAGATGTAAATATCATAAGTATGAATAAGTTGCATATATCAAAAGACATTTACAGGGTCATCACAGTCAAATTTCAAAGGCTACTAGTCTCAGAGTTCTTGATATTTCAGCAGGAAATGTCATCCCCATGTAGAGCCACTGTAAGGGTCCTATAATAATAGGGTTCATAAAATTTTGAGTTGACTTTGATAGTCTTGTAAATATGTACATATCTTGCTTTCTGCAAGTTGTTTTCCCATATTTTGAAAAATGAAAAATAATAAAAAGTAAAAAAGAGGGCAAAAAGTCCTAAAAGAAAAATCAAAGGACTTAGAAAAATATATACCCCAAAAGAAAAAGAGATAAAATAAGACCTGAAAGTGAGCAAGTCCAAATGCCACTACTTTTACTTTCACTGCAAGAATAATGATTATGTGCAGAGTGTCAATAAATTCCATAATCCATGATCAATTAAATAGCTTAATCTTAACTCTTCATGCTTTCAATTTCATGTTTTAGGTAGTGAATAAAGATTTTTCGAACTGTTTAAACTTGACAAATCAGTAGATAGGTAGAGAATAATGAGAAGCTCAACAATTTAATCTGAGCCCTCAGATGAAATAAGGCAGATTTAGACAGTTTTATTGCTTTGAAAGAAAAATGTTTTAAGATTGCAAGCCTAAATGCACCTACAAAATGAAGAAAAAATATTAGAAATAAAGTTGGGAAGGTAGAAAGCACTGGAGCAAGCATGTAAATAATACTTCATCGGAAAGATCACTAATTTCCCCTCCCTTGTGAGTATTCATTATTCTAAGCTATCAGTCAAACAGGCTCAGAGAATTTCTCTGACTTTTGTTGGGACTGGACCCAAGGCTCAATGACTTGTTAGTTAAAAATATTGAGTTCTTATGTTAAACCCACATTTATCATCATTTACCCTTCATTCATACATTAAAACCCCTTTTTTCTAAGTAAAGACACATTCTTACTTAGTAAAATTGTAACCCTAAATAATTAACTTCATCCCCCTCAAAAGCATTCATAAAAACACTCAAAATTACATTTATCCTAAGTATTAGTGAAAGAAATATAAAGATGAGCAACACTTGATTTTATACTATACTTAGAGATAATATGTGTTTTACTTTCATTACACTACCCTTTCATATTAACCTTTAACATATTTTTATTAAATCCCTAAAATTACCCTCCCGTAGTTATTAATTCCATTATATCTAAATACCCCAAAAAACCCACTATTATAACATTTAGACCAAAGTATATTATCCCATGTGCGCAAATAAAAACCCCAAATTATAAACCCTTTGGTCTAAAGACTATCATTATTGAAATACCCCGCCCCTATGGTTTGAAAACTGTGAAAGTTGAAAAACTATATAATATATATTATTGCGCTCAAACATAACATTTAAAACATGTCACAAAGGTTTAAAATACAAATATCAATCCCCGCCTATACCATGATTAAAACATTTCATATATGTTTTATACCTTTACCCCTCGGTTATATTATAAAGTTTTAAACGTATTTTAACCCTTCCGCTGTATATAACCAATCCCGGTCCCAAATCCCATTTCAACACAACTTTCGAAGCAATCCTGACCGTTCGCATCCAAATCTTAGATCTAACAGTCAGAAGCCAATATCACATAGAAAAGATGCAAGACTGTCCAAATGCCATAGTCATGCGAAATGGGTGGTTTCACCCATTCCTCTCTCCTCCACGTGGCCTTCCCTCTTTTGATCACATTCGTTGAGGTTAAAAACACTTACCACCTGAAGCTTGCGCAATAACCGCCAGTTTTAAACATCTTTGCATTCCAAAACAACCTCCTGTCGGACAAGACTTGCATTCAATGCAAATTGATATGTTTTGATAAAACCTTTGGTTAATGTGTTTAGTCATTTATCTTGCGCGCTTAACCACCGCTTTGCTTCTCCCAATTGTATAAGCTCTATTAAAGCCCCTGGTTGCCATTTTATGACCAAAACCTCCAAAATTTACCAGAATACACCTTGAAGACTGTTGAAGATCTGTGCCTTGCTCCAGATAAACTTTTGAATCTATCAATTCGACCAAAAACTGTAAAAACTCTTTCAAAGCCGATACTTGCATTAAAACATGTATTTTTCTGAGATTTAAACCTGCAACCAAATTTAAAACTTTTTTTAAAGAAAGAGAAAAAATTTAAGTTAAGAAATTTATTAATTCAATTGCCCGAAAGTCCCAAAAATAGGCCAAACTCTGCAAAATTTTCCCAGAAACCATGTTTGTCTACTGCGTGCTGTTTCAAAGAAATTTATCATTTTTTCACAGTTTAATTGTCCATTTCAATCTTTGAAATAAGCTAGAAATCCTCTGCAGGTGCCCTAATCTTCTGTAACCCTTTTCAATAGAGTTTTAGCCCATTTTCAGTCAAAAAACTTAGAAAACCCCTATTTTATGTTTTAGACCAGTTTTTAAGCCTCGAAACTTCTTTGATAAACCTAATTGGGTAGAAAACCCAAAAAGAGACTCTATTTTTCTAATTTTTCCCAATCAAGCCTCTGCTATAGTAAAATTTCCTTCGCAAATTGTTTAAACATGCAGAAGCAAATCAAGATGCCTAAAAAACAGAGTGCAAGAAATCCTGAAGGTTCTAAAGCTCTTAAACCTACTCTTGCCATGACTCCAAATACTGGAATTGTAGTCAATCCATTACAACCCCCAGTTTTTGATATTGAACACGTTCCCCTAGCTTATATTGACTACAAAATAGTTGATCCCATAGTTGAATTAAACCTGTTAGATATCCATAACTGGTGTTTTGAGAAGTATTTAGATGATCATGAAGAAGTTCATATTTGGGAATCCAATCTGCCCAAATATGTAGTCCCTTTTACTCACCCTTGTTAAGAAATTATCAGATTATGTCACCAGTACAATATTCTTGAACAAAGAGCTATTGTGAATTCCAGTAAAGAAGTCTTATTTACCATCACTGCAAAGTCAATAAACCAAATGTTGCAGCTTCAACCAGACCTCCAAGTAGTCCCTTTGTCTATAGAGGCCCTCACCAAGCTATACATTGGCTTAGATTTTGATAAAAGGTTTATGATTTTTTAGACTTTTATGCCCTTGCATGTTGAAATTCCCAAGTTAAATCCTCCATATCCAACTGCTAAATTTCTTGAAGGTTCAAGGCATGTAATCTCCATGCTTTCCTTCATCCTTGGGTATTTCACTGATGAGCACACTGATGAGTCTATCTTGGGATTTTTGTCCACCTTTTCTCCAGGTCAACCACCTTCAACTATCTTTGACTATGCTAGTTTCATTGCTGATAGTATTCACTATCAATTGACTAATTTACAGCTGGAAGGAGTATTCAGATATACCTCCTATATTTTCCACATGTTTCATTACTTCCAATCAGATAGCTTTCCAATTTCACTTCAAAAGTTTGATATAGAAGGAAACGTCTATCTATCATCTTTTGGGCATCCATACTCAGAAAAGAAGGCACATATTATAGCTATTTAGAGTTTGCAGAGTTGTTTTTAGATCCAGTGACTACCATGTTGACCAAAACTGAGCAGCCTAGAATAAGTGAGGAAATGAAGAAAATATTGCAGTTATCAGAGCAAAGCAAAGTTGGTGACTGGTATTTGTATGAGAAATTCACTGAAATCAGAGTTTTTGGGTGAAACTTGTTACCTTACAAGTTACCCAAACATCCATCAATGAGGATCTTTGCCTTAGAGTACATCAGGCATATCCTAAATTCTAATTCTATTAACTTCATGGAAGCCAGGAAAAATACCCAATTCAAACTTAAAAATCAAATTGAGCCATTCATATGTAATCACAGAGATGCAGAAAAGGAAGTAGAAAATGAACTAATGGAATATGAATTGGAAGAAAGTTTCCTTTGGAACTATGATCCACAAGGGATCTTAAGTAAACTAAGGGTAAAATGTAAATTGACACCCTTTATCCATGAATCAGAACTAGAAATAGAGAAGTTTTCTAATCAAATTGAGTGGGTTGAAAACACTTTAACAGAGGCAATAAACCAAAGGAATACTAGTCACACTTTGGTAATTGCCAAACAGTCAGAGACATCCACTAAGAGAATTAGAGAAGAGGGAGCTTATACTGCAGAAACTACAACAGAAACAAAGTTCAAGATCATTTACAACAAAAGGCCAAAATAAGATACAACAGCTAAAGGTAAAGTGACAATAGATGTTGAAGAAACAGAGCCCTTGAATACCAACATTGATTTTCCAGAGACAAATGTAGCTACTGCAGTTATCAGTGAGCCAAATCAGAATGAAGAAAAACTGAATAATGAAGATACACAGATGATGGAAAGGCAACAAAGTATGGAGGCTTCTTCCTCACATTCAGCTGAGGAAAAGGATTTTGATATTAAGGAGAAATACACGAAAATCAAGTTGAAGAATGAGGAAATAAAAACTAAAATTTACTCTTAGTTTTTGAAACAAAAGCCAAGTAATCAAAACAGATTTTACAGCAGTAAAGCAGTTTGACTAAAGGTTAAAGAGTATCCAAAATGAAAGAGTATCAGTGAAAGTAGGTTATATTCCCAAAAAAAAATCTAAGAGCCAGCAAGGAGGACACATAGGCAGACAACTGCTTCTTATCCTAAAATAGTTTCTATTTCTTTTGAATAAAATAGGACAACTTGCTGATATGTTAAGCAGTAACTGTCACTATTATTGTTGTAAGATATTTTATTTTCCTAATTTAATTCCTAGAAGTCATCTAGGATATTTTGTAAAATATTATCTATAAATACTTCACCCTTTCGAAGTATTTTGTGTGGAATAAAATTGCTGGAGATTACTATGAATGCTACCATTGAGCAGGCTTTAGTTTCAATTTTAGTGGCAATTTTGAATCAACGATTTGACATCATCCTTGAATCACTGCGATAGCTATACGGGTGAAGTACCCTCTAAAAACTTTTCATTTATTCTTCTTTGTTACATACATCACGTGTTTTAATTCTAAATCTGAATGTATAACTAAAAGTGTTACTACGGGACATGTTAATAATGTTAGAGTTCCCATGTTTGGCAGTGACAGGCCAAGAATGGAACAACATTAGAACCCTTTGAGACCTCGGGATCTGGCCCTCCCGAGTCGAGAGAGGGATCTCTCTATATAAGCAAAGGTTTTATGTCTTTGAAGCTCAAAGTTAAGATGTTAGGCTAGTTATAGGCACAGGGTTTGTTTGTTTGATTGTATGTTTGGTTGTTGGGAATCAAGAAAGGAAGGTTTCAATACAAGGAAAGGTTGAGAAAAGAGGATTCTAGGCAAGGGAAAGATAATTCAGAGAACATTCAAGACCATTGGGCAATGGAGTCAAGAAAGGGTTTACTTGCTATTCGATATGCAGGCTTTCAGTTGGGCTAGTCATCTAAAGCATTGGATCTTAAAGATGATAGTGTGGCATGAAATGATAAGAGAGAAGGTGAAAGCAAGGAAACCTCCAAGGTGGACCTTAGGAATGAGATCCAGGGACAATACATGCCATTGAACAACTTGTGATCCCGAAACCCAAGGTTAACTCTTCGGACAAGGAAACATTAATATTTAGAACACAAAGCTGAAAACCTGAGATCAGAGAGAGACTTTGAACTCTCAATGTGACCTCAGAAGCGGGATCTTAGAAGGGTTCAATTAATTGAAAAGGATCCTAGTGAGACAGAGCCATAGTTCTAGACCTCCCAGTGTTCCCAATTCATTCAATTAAATCCTAACAAGAACATCTAAAGATAGATTTCATTAATTCATACATCAGCTAGCGATATATTAGACCACTACGCTGGTTAAATTAGCTTGAAATCAGTCCTCAGATAACACATACAGCAGAAAAAATTGAAGGCAAGGAGAGCAGAAACATAGGGTACCTAACAAGGGTAAATCCTATGCCATATTTTTGATACGAGCCAGTAGAAATGAAATGAAATGAATTACAAGTTAAAAACAAATACAGAGATAAAAAAACATCACCGCTACTTTAAATCAGGATCCAAAGAAATGTGCTTGTCATATTAAAGAGCAACACCAATCAAGTACAACATTACCAATAGCTTGATATTTAGTCTGAAAGCATCTTCCTCGGCCTATCTTACAACTTTACACAGAGAACATGTCTCAAGAGAAACAACTTGCAATTCACAGATAGCCGATCAACAACAAAAATGAGTTTTTTCATGAAATTTATAGCTCAAGTGGAGCAGAGAAGGTAGATGGAAAACTAAATGCAACATTAAAACTCAGAAGAGGAAGAGAATCGAGGCCTTGTTCTATTTTAAATTCTGAGCATTTATCTCTGGTACCCTCCGGATGAAAGAGTGATCTTCGTCACGCTGCAAATTTACTCCAAGTATGTCTTTGATGTACTTGTCGTAGCACTCTGGTGAATTAAAAAAGGTAGAATAATGATGCTAGGGTCTTCCATACTGTGTAACAAATTTTTCTGATAGCGTAGGACTATTGTCAGGGCTGGAATTTCCTCAGGAACACGATATAGAATGGAGATAGTATGGAAGCGCAGTCCTTTATGGAAAGAACAATCGATGTGAAACCACGATGAGTATTGTTTTACGCATTTGGGCCTTGCGTGTGATCCTTAGTCTGCGTCTGGTACTCTTACTTGCTGATATCGGGATATTAGCTCGGGTACGCAATTGCGGGCCCTAAGCCTACTGTTTTCCCATGATACTCTTGTCGCTTCCATGTTTGCCTCATTGCGAAATGCGGCCTTTCATGGCTCTGGAGAAGTTTGACAAAGCACAGAGTTTAACTCGATCCTTTAATGAAGGTCATGTGTCAACACCTTCCAAGCCTTTCTCACTTAATTGACTCTGAAATACTATCCCCGGTGTTCTCTGTCCAACTGTAATACCAAAACCATGAATCATGGCATTGGGTTCTGCTGCCGTAACCTGCAAAACACCAAAATACATTAAGAAAACCATGTAGGAATGGTAGGCCTTGATGAGGCGATGAAAATGGCTGTTCAACTTGGAAAAATGGCGGAACAATGCAGGGTGATGGTGAAAACGCAATGAAACCATGGAGGATGGTTTGGTGAAAGCTGGCGGACTGCGGCAAAGTTTAAATGCAAATAATTGAAATTTGACCTTTGAATGAAATATATAGGGGACATATGAAAATGTGATGAAAACACGTGGACTGGTGACGTGGCGGGACCCAGTCAATGGCGGGACGTGCAGTTAATTTGGGCCGTTCGATCTCATGGGGAGATCGACGGTTGAGAACGTGTCGGAGGGCGACGGATGGTGGGCTAGGGGTCCAAATTGCCTTGGATTAACTCCTGTGCATATTCGTGGTGCGATCACCGTTGGATGGATGGTCATAGATAAGACGATGTATAGCGATATCGCGTTGGATCTGCTGCCGAAATTTAATGCGCGATGGGGGGCGGTTTTTGAACAGTGCACGGGGACACGTGTCCTGCGGTGAATGGCATCGCTCCGAAATGAAAAATACCACCCACCCTCCAATGGCGGTGCGATAGAAATCGGAGGGTTTTGAACAGGGCGCGTCTGCAAGGACCACCGGGCGGAAGAAATGAGGACCGTTGATCTGCGGGTTAGATCGACGGTGGACGAGCGATCAGAGGAGTGAACGGGGTGGGCCACGGCACGGTGCTGATTTGCGAAGACCGTCTGATATAATCAGATCGATGGCTAATAATGCGCCCGATATCCATTTGCGATCAACGCTCACCAGGCTAGCACTCAGTTCTAGCACCCAGGTCACGCGGAGAAAAGGTTGAGGGGGCTAAGGCCGAAAGGTGCTAAGCCCACTTATATGGAAAATATGGTTTTTGGCCCATTTTTAGTGCATTTTAAGGCCAATAAAGGGTAATGATAGGGGAAAGAAGGGGAATTTAAACCACACCAGGGGTGTGTGTAGGATTTAGAGGGGGTTTTTAGGATGATTTAGAAGAACTAAGGGAGGGATTTGGGGTGAAAAGGAGGCTTTGAAAAAAGGGGAAAAGTGATGAAATGAAGAATTCTGCAGGGGTACAAGGGACGAATGAAGGCCTTTAGGAGCACAATTTATCATCATCAGTGAGGCTTATTGACTCAAGAACAGTAGAGGGAAATAATCAAAGGGTAGAGAGCATGAAGAGGCTTCAAGGATGATGTGTTTTCAAGAGAAATGCATTCCTTGAAGGCTCATAAAAAAAATTAGCCCCTTGCTTTCTTGTCAAGAAATTTATAGGGGGCTAACAGTGGCTCCACATGGGGATGGATTCTTCTTGAAGGAGTCAAGAATTCAGAAAATGATCTTTGGTGTAGGCCATATGCCTGCTGCTTGAGCCACCTTTCTTCTTTGATTTTCAGCTGCCACAATTGTGAAGACATCAATTTAGCAGAAAAAATCTCCCAAACAATCTACCTACCCATCCTACAATCCTACCATTTTCTCTTCCAGGGTGCATTTGAACTAGCAGACCCTTTACATCATTTTTATTTTTTACAAACAAGAAAATAAACATATTCTATCTCTACCCTTATTTCTCCATGAGACCAGATTAAACTGTTGGTCTCATATGTTTCTCTACCTAATCTAATATCTGTTGGGATTAGACTGTCTAGCAGATTTCTTCTCTAAATTCTACAGCAGAAATTTAAAACAGTCAGACTAGGATTAGATAGTCTAGTTTGTTGTAGATCCAAGGCATAAAGACAATTGCACATGGACAGAAACTTGCAGAAAACTAAAAACAAAATCTTGAAGGCTTGAAATCTGAAATTTTGAAGCATTCTTCTTTCTTTTGTGACTCAAGTTTTGAGTTTGTTAGAGTCACTTTCTCTTCTTCATTTAGCTCTGGTTTTCGGCATGTTAGAGCTAATTATTCTTTCTTAGTTGCTGGTTCAGATTTTGAACATTTTAGAACCAACTATTTTCCTTCTTTGCCTCAGGTTTTGATCATATTCGAGCCAATCCTTTGTACTTCAGAGGTTCATGTTTTGAGCATGTCTGAACCTCTCCTTCTCTCTTTTTTCGAAACATTTTTCTTTTTTCTTGAAAACATAACAAAGCAATGGTATTTACAATGGAAAATGAAACTAGAAATTAGAAATCAGTAGAAGTAGTGTTTGAGCATCCTGCCATTGACAGGACCCCCAAACAGCTCTGTACCATCTAATTCTTCTAGAAAAAATGCATTTGGACCCACAGTGGCTTGGATGATGTAGGGACCTTGCCATAAACTGTCAAACTTTCCGTGCTTTCCTTTGTCCTCTCTCCTTGAGTCCCATTTCAGAACTTTATCTCCAATTTTAAAATCAGAAGCCTTAGTTCTTTTGTCAAATAACTTCTTTATATTTTCCTGAACCTTCACAGCTCTGTTATAGACCTCCTCCCTTGCTTTCTGGAGATGGATCATTTGGTTTATCCTTCTTACCATGTTGTCTTCTTTGGTCTGGATCTCTTGGACAAGTTTAATCACTGGCACCCCAAGGCTGGTAGGAAACACTGCTTATGTTCCATAGACAAGCTGGTATGGTGACATGCCAATGGATTTCTTTGTTGTAAGCATGTCAGCCCACAGGGCATGCACTAACTTGTTATGCCACGAATTTTTGTTCTCTTCCAGCAGCTTTTTGATGATGGCCACCAGGCTCTTGTTTGATGATTCAGCTAAGCCATTACCTTGTGGGTAATAGGCAGTTGAATGACCGAGTGTTATTTGATACCTTTGAAAAAAATCAACCATTTTCTTGGATCCAAAAGAAACAGCATTATCAGTGATTATTTTCCTTGGGCAGCCAAAAAAAGAGAGGATATGACCTTCTAGGAACCTAATGATGACTGAATCTGTGGCATTCCTAGTAGGTATGGCCTCTATCCACTTAGTGAAGTAGTATGTGGCTGTTAAGATCCATTTTTGTTGTGTAGAAGAAGCAGGGTGAATTTCTCCTATGAAATCTAGGCCCCATTGCATAAAGGGACCTTCAACGGTGATGGGTTGTAGAGGTAAGGGGAGGAGCTTTCTTTTGCCTTCAAAAATATGGCACTTGTGGCAGGAAATTATCATCTTATGGATATCATTGAAGAGTGTAGGACAATAGTAGCCAGCTCTGATTATTTTATTTGCAGTGGCTTTCCAGTTCGGGTGGCCTCCACACTCTCCTACATGGAATTCTTGTTTAATCCTTTCTGCTTCAGACTCAGGCAAACATTTAAGCAATAGGCCATTTTCATTTTTCCAGTATAAGCCTTCATTCATTATGCAATAGCTTCTGGCCTTTAGCTTTAAGAATATGGCCTTGGTGTTTGATAGTTCAGGAGGGGCAGTGAGGTGTGTAAGCACATACAGAATGTCAAAATACCAAGGAGAGCTCTGAAACTTCTCCTCAACAGTGGGATCAGAAAATCCTTGCTGCTCATCCAAGGCATCTACCATGTTAATGTCAAGGGCTTGTAGATTTGATTCAGCCATTATTTGAGCTAAGCCCTGACCTTTAATCAGTTTGGTGGATTTTATCTCAAGGTCATACTCTAAGATCACAGCAATCCATTGCCCCTCTTCCCATATGGGTCTTGGGACAAGATTTCTTTAACCACTATATTTGGCACATAGGCTATGGTGTGGGAATGCAGTATGTACACCCTAAATTATTTCAAGGCCTTAACCAAAGCATAGGCCTATTTTTCCATTATTTTTATTTCAAGGGTGCATCTCTGAGTGATTTTCTGAAGAAAGAAATGGGTTGTTCCATTCCCTCTGGGTTTTTCCGCAGTAGAACTGCAACCACTGTGTGGTCGGAGGCAAATGAAAAAATCAGAAATTATTTCGAGAAATCAGGGTTGATTAGGACAGGAGCCCGGGTGAGTGCAAGTTTAACTGATTCAAAATATTTCTTAGCTTCAACCGTACATTTAACTCCTACACCTTTCCTTGACATGTTTGTCATATTCCTAAGGTGTTCAGCTAGATTGGGAATAAACCCCCTTAAGAAGTTAATTTTCCCAATGAAGGACTGTAACTCCTTAATGTTTCTTGGGTGTGTGATTTGTAGTATTCCCTCAACCCTTTGTGGGTCTATCCTAATTCCCTTTTCAGATATAATATGGTCGAGAAGTTTTCCCTCTTGCAGCCCAAACACAGTCTTTTTAGGATTCAATGACAGACCAAACCTTCTACATTTTTCAAACACTCTTCTCAGATGTTTTAGGTGTTATTATTCTATCTTGGAATAGACTGTTATGTCATCCAGGTAGATGACAATGAAGTGCCCTATTTCATCTGAAAAGGCTATGTCCATCGCTCTTTGGAAGGTTGCACCAGCGTTCATCAGTCCAAAGGGCATTTTAACATACATAAAGGTGCCCCATGGAGTGGTAAAGGTTGTCTTGGTTGGTCTTCTGGGATTACTAAAACTTGGTTGTAACCTGAAAAACCATCTAACAGGGAGATCCTTTTTGAGCCTACTACCTTCTAAAGAATGTGTTCCATTTTTGGCAAAGGGTAATTGTCTTTGAGTGAGGCTCTGTTAAGATTCCTGAAATCAATAGACAGCCTGATATCCCCTGTTTTCTTTCTCACAACCACTAGGTTTGATACCCAATCAGAGAACCTCCCGGGAACTATTATGCCTGCCTCATACACATTTTTTATTTCCTTTTCCACTGCAGGCAATTGTTTTGGGTTTATCCTGCGGAGTTTCTGTCTGAAGGGATTCTGATTTTCTTTCAAGGGTATTTTGTGTTGTATAATGTTTGTGTCATAGGCCTTTAAGTCCTCATAGCTCTAGGAAAACACATCAATGAATTCCTTGAATAGGTCAATGTATTTCTTTTTCATGTTTTTAGGAAGGGACTTAGCCAATTTAATCATTTTGGGTTTGTCTTCAGTGCCTATGTTGCATTATTCAATGTCAGATTCTGCGTGTTCTATAGTGGGATTTTTTGCTACATCATCCAAGTAAAAAATGTCCTCTAAAGGTGCCAGACCTCGGAGTATGTTCTTATCTTTGGCTTGCAGCACCTCTACTTCTTCACTACCTACGTTTTTACATTTTTCGTTTGGATTTCCAGTTTTTTCATTTAAAGTGTTTATTTCTATGTTACATGGTGGTTCTTCCTCATCTAAGGACTCTTCACTTAGGCAACTACTGTCTGATCTAGAATCTGAATCAGAAAATTCAAACCCGTCTCTACCTACCAGGAAATATTCAATCTGTTTATTGCCCTCAAAGACCTGCCAATATTTTTCATTGTCCAGCACTGTAGGTCTAAATTTGGTCTGAATGATTATATGTTGGTCACTGGGAGGCTTGTGATATGAACTAGCCATGCAGGCTAATCCATTTGCAATTGTGTTCTGACTCCTAGGGACAAACACCAGTTCATATTCTACTAAGGTTTTCAATAGATCCATAGCATCATTCCTGTATGCTCTCAGTCTAGGATGTTTCGCTATGTATTCACCATTCACCTGTTTAATGATCAGCTCAGAGTCTCCATGCACAGTTATCCTACGGGCTCCTAATTTTTTCAACAGAGTTTAGCCTAGGATCAGAGCCTCATACTTTGCGATGTTGTTTGTACATTTGAAATGCAAGTTACATGCATGGCTCTCTGCGTAGTCACTTTCTGTGTTATGCACCCACACTCCTACTCCTGCAGGTCTCTTGGTGCGTGACCCATCGAAATTCATTTCCCATAAAGGTTCGTTCTCAGGTTTACCATTGTTTCATTCTTGATGTGGTGTAGGAACTTGTGAAGGGTGACTAATCAGCTAACTACATTTTGTTTCTGGTTCACTTTGAGTTTCATTTTTGGTGCACTGCCCATAGGTTTTTGCATCATTTTCTTCAGGGTCTAGAGTAGCCATTATGTTAAAGACCATGAGCTCTGTTTCGTTGTGCGTATCTCTTTTTTTGCATCATGAATCCTCCAAAGACTCATCATTACAAAGAATGAAGGAGTCAAGGTCCGTGTGTATAGAGTATAAAGGTGAATTTTCAGGATTTTTGGGGCTACTGACCAGGAATTTCATTTGTGCCTCCCTGTACAGTCTTCTAAGTTGGCTAAAAATAGGAATTGTGGCATAAGCCCCATCCATCTGCATTGTACCCTGCAACTTGGCTCCCAATGACCTTGACAATAGCATACCATACTTAGGTGGCACATCTGCCACCACAACATCCATGACCATACATTTTGCTGGAATCTGGGTAAGGCTTACACACAGGTCTTTGATTAGGTCCAGACATTTTACTCTGCTAGAGTCAAATGAATATAAATATTTATAGGGGCGGGTTATCTCTAGGCCTAGCTTTTCCATAACCACCTTAGGCATTAAGTTGTGAGATGCCCTAGAATCATACATTGCATTGTGAAGGATCTTGTCATGGATATTAAGACTGATATAAAAAGGTGGCACTACCCCTTCCTGAAACTTTCCTTCTATCTTTGGACCAAACAGAAGGGTTGGTTGATCATCACTCAGATTTACAGTGTCACTATTCTCACCTAAATTTAATTCTTTCAAAATTTGGCCTTTACATACATCCTAAGTGGCCAGCTCAGAGAGTGGGACAGAGATTTTAATTTTTGCAATCTCACTCTCCAAATTGAAAGTGGACTGACTCTTTGGAATGTTCAACTTTGTTTTGTTAGCCACCACCTTGGTGGCAGAATCAGTGGGCTGATTCTCACTATGCACAGTGTTAGAAACTATTTTACCAGGAGCACTAATTGTAGTGCTAATGCTACTAGTTGGTTGACCTTGTTTATCAGTGTTTTGGTTGTCTTTTTCTTTGTTTTTTCCAGAACTCTCAGCTGCTAATTTATTATTTTCAGCAGTTTCTTTAGAAGTTTTCTCAGGCCTTTTCTTCATGGTAACCTCAGAAGCCTTTGGTTTTGAAGTGTCTAGGATTTTTTTTCTTCTAAGTTTATATTTTTCTCTGACCTTCATAATGGCATTTTCAAATCCTAGCCTATAATCCTCAGATTCTAATCCTTCCTCATCCCAATACGAGGGTGAGGGTTGATCTTCTTCTGTGGAAAAGTTATGGATTGAGTTTTCTTCTTCAAACATGTTTATGGTGGTCCCCTTAGACTCTTCCATGATTCCCTCATCTTCATCAAGAAAGTTCTCTTGAAAGGGGGGAATAACTTGTTGATCTGATTCTCTTTGTCTGTTGGGAGTGGTGTTGTTTCCTCTAAAGTTCTGGTTCTGGTTATGATTCTAGTTTTTGTTCTGATTTCTAACTGTGACAACCATTTTTTCCATCATTTTCTGTAGCTTTTCCATTTTTTTGGATATGTGGTCATAATTGGGGTAAGATGTGGAAGCTACATTGTCATCTCTATATGTTACCCTTTCCTCGGCTCTAAATCTTGCTTTCTTCTCAATCAGATTATCCTCTACACTCACTACTCCCTTTTGCATGTCTTCCAATGTGTTGTAATCCCTCTCCCTAAGCTGGTAGGCCATATCAGCATCCAAGCCTTCAGGGCATTTCACTAGAACCATACCTTGGGGAGGTGTCATGTGAGGAGGAAGAGTGTTATAAACGCTGTTGAACATTTTAGAGTAGTCATGGACACTCTCTCCTACATTCCTCTTAAGATTCTTGTATTTTGCTAGGATTTGGAGAGGGTTGGCCTTAACTTCCCATTTGTTTATGAAGGTCTGATATAAAGCAGGAAGGTCTTGGATACTATTAGGAGGTAGGATTTTGAACCATTTCTTCACAACACCTCCTAAGATCTGGGAAAAGATTCTCATTTTGACTGTATCATCATCTATTTCCATTTAGTCAAAAGAATATTCCATCCTATCTACATGGTGCTGAGCTGTGGTAGACTCTTTGGCAGTGAAATGTGGGATCTTTGATTGATAATCATTGGTTAAGGGCACTAGAGGCCGAGGTAATACCAAAGGTGCATACCAGGCTGCCATGATGATGTTTTGATGAGGTAAAGGGTTGGCTTGAGCAGCTGGTATATGGATGACAGGGATACTAGGACCAACAGAAGCTTGTTAGGCAGATTTAGGGTGGCAGAGCCCCAAGTTTTGAATGAATTGAATATCAGGAGGTGTATATGGAGGGGTCTGTCTATCGCCAATGTGTTTACCACTTTGAGGTGGTGAAACAGGGAGCTCAAGGTCTGGCTATTCTAGGACACTGAATGACCTAGTTCTTGGTAAATTGTTTTGAGCGCCTAGGTCAGAAAATGGGTCTGATAGAGCTGTAAATTTTTCCGGTGTAGAGTTAGCTCTATGGATGTGACTGGAAATAGTTGGTATTTTGGGTGTAGGAGATCCCTTGAGGATGATCTCAAGGTTGTCAACTATTTCAGGTGGGTTTGGATTAGGATAAGCTCTTGTGTGAATGGTTCTTGAAGCCAGAATGTTATTCTTAAACAAAGCAGTTTAACCCTATTTGTTACTTCTATTATGGCTGATGTTGTTATGGTGGCTGGTCTCCCAGTGGAGTATTGTGTGAACCAAGATAATCAGCAGGTCTACTAATCACCAATGGAGTCTTATGATCTTTAAGGACGTATGGAGTCGCCAGGTGGAAGGTTTAGGATGCTTCAGGGGAATACATTGTCCACCACAATGCTTATGAGATGTCCCCCTTCACGGATATCTTCAAGACACAGCAAAATCTAACTAGAGATTGACTGGGAGGGCTTTTACTAGATATATCACCTCTGAAAGAGTGTGAGATCTGGAGGCTACCTGGCCCTTTCCAGATGTTGTCTAAGAGGTTGGAAGCACAAAAAAAATGGTATAGATGGTGGTTTTATGAATAGGAGTGTTTAACTGCCAACCTAACCAGAGATATTAGGTTTCTGAGGCTCTTGTGATGTAGTGGGATGAATACTCAATAAATTCCCCAGTGGAGTCGCCATTATGTTGGGGTTCCCATGTTTTGGCAATGCTGGAAATACCAAAATATGAGAAAATTTCAAACCACTTTCAGACCTCAAGATCTAGCCCTCCTGGGTCCAGAGAGGGATCTCTCTATATAAGCAAAGGTTTTATGTCTTTTAAGTTCGAATGTTAGGATATCAGGCTAGTTATAAGGCTCGAGGTTTTTTTGTTTGATGTATGTTTGGTTGTTGGGAATCAGGAAAGAAGGGTTCAATATAAGACAAGGGTGAGCAGAGAGGATTTTAGGCAAAGGAGGGTTGTTCAGGGAACATTCAAGACCATTGGGCAATGGAGTCAAGAAAGGATTTACTTGCTATTCAATATGCACGCTTTCAGTTGGGCTAGTCATCTAAAGCATTGGATCTTAAAGATGATAATGTGCAATGGAAAGACAAGAGAGAAAGTGAAAGCAAGTAAACCTCTAAGGTGACCTTTCAGAACTCAGGCCCAGGGATAGGACATGCCATTGAACACCTGTGATCCAAAATCTAAAAGGCTAACTCTTCAGGCAAGGAACATTCAATATTTAGAACACAAAGTTGAAAACCTGAGATCAGAGAGAGACTTTGAACTCTCAATGCTTCGGCCCGCAGCTTGAGGGATATTAGAAGGGTTCAATTAATTGAAAAGGATCCTAGTGAGATAGAGACAGAGTTCTAGACCTCCCAGTGTTCCCAATTCATTCAATTAAATCCTAACAAGAACATCTAAGAACAGATTTATTAATTCATACATCAGCTAGCAGGCAATGACATCCACTACACTGGTTAAATTAACTGAAATCAACCCTTAGATAACACATTTAGAAGAAAACATTAAAGGCAGGGAGAGTAGAAACATAGGGTACCTAAAAAGGGTAAATCCTATGCCAGATTTCTGATGCATGCCCAGAAGAAATGAAATGTAATGAACTACTAAATAAAACAAATAAAAAGATAGAAAAACATCACCACTGCTTTAGATCAGGATCTAAAGAATTGTGCTTGTCATATTAAAGAGCAACACCAGTCAAGTACAACATTGCCAATAGCTTGGTATTCAGTTGAAAACATATTCCTCAGCCTATCTTACAACTCTACACAAAGAACATGTCTCAAGAGAAACAACTTGCATTTCACAGATAGTCGATCAACAACCTTACAATGAGTTTCTTCATGAAATTTATAGCTCAAGTGGAGCAGAGAAGGTAGATGGAAAACTAAATGCAACACTAAAACCCAGAAGAGGAAAAGATCCGAGGCCTCGTTCTGTTCTAAATTCTAAGCATTTATCTCTGATACTTTTGGATGAAAGAGTGGTCTTCGTCAAGCTTCCATTTACTCCAGGTGTGTCTTTGATGTACTTGTTGTAGCACTCTGGTGAATTAAAAAAAAGTTAGAATAATGATGCTAGGTTCTGCCATACCATGTAACATATGTTTCTGATAGTGTAGGATTGTTGTCAGGGCCGGAATTTCCTCATGAACACGGTATAGAATGGAGATAGTATGGGCACTTCGTCCTTTATGAAAAGAACAATATGCTGATGTGAAACCCTGATAGTATTGTTTTCTGCACGCTGGGCCTTATGTGTGATCCATGATGTCTTTGATCTGGTATTCTACCTTTAATTCATCGGATTAAGGCTCAGAATCTGCAATTACAAGCCCTAAATGCTCTGTTTTCCCACTAATACTCTTTGTCGCTTCCACGTTTGCCTCTGACTGCGAAATCTGTGATTTAATGGCTCTGGAGAAGTTTGAAAAAGTTTTAACCTGATCCTTTAATGAAGGTAATGCCGTAGCACCTTCCCAAGCCTTTCTCCATAATTCCAGCTTCTGAAAATGGTCCTTTCCTGTGTTCTCTGTCACTGTAACAGAGACTATGAATCATGGCGGATTTCCGCCTACCCGTAACCCTGCAAAACACGCAAACACGTTAAGAAAACCATGCAGGGAAGGGCGGATGCAGCAGGGAAAATGAAAATGGCTATGCAGTCTGGTAAAATGGTGGAACAGTGCAGGGTGATGTCGAAAAACGCAGAGAAACCATGGAGGATTGTCTGGTGAAAGCTGGCGGTCTGTGGCAAGTTTAAATGCAAATAATTGAAATTTGACCTTTGAATGCAATATATAAGGGATGAACGGAGGGAAACACGACAAAACACGTGAAATGGTGACGTGGTGGGACCCGGTCAAAGTCGGGATAGGCGTTAAATCTAGACCGTCTGATCTTAGGAGGAGATCGACGGCTGAGGATGCATCAGGGGCGATGGACAGTGGGCTATGGGTAAAACGGTCAAAGGCGGGGGTGATCGAATCTGGATCGTCCGATCTCAGTAGGATATCGACGATGGAAATGCAGCGAAGGGTGACGGATGGTGGGCCAGGGGCACTCTTTGCCTTGGTTAACCCCCGCACAACTTCGTGGCGCGATGACCATTGGATGGCCCGCCCTAGATCGGACGATGTACAATGATATCGCGCTGGATATGTGGACGAACAATAACGCACGATGGAGTGTGGTTTATTAACAGTGAGTGGAGCCACACGTCACATGATGAGTGGAATTGATCCGAAACGAAAAATACCGCCCACCTCTCAAAAGGCGGTGCAATAGATACTGTCGATTTCTGCACAGTGTTTTGGCGCAGGGACCATCGGGGCGGATGAATATGGACCATCGGATTTGCGGGTTAAATGGATGGTCAAGATGCGATTGGGCGGTGAAAAGAGGTGGGGATCACGGGCGCAATGGGATTGCGAAGACCTTCAAATCTATATAGATCGACGGTGGGTAATGCGCTCGATAGACAATTGGCCAAGTGCTTTTCGGGCTAGCACCTGGCTCTGGCGCTAGGTCACGTGGAGAAAAGGTCGAGGGGGCAGGTCGAAAGGTGCTAGCCTGTAATAAGGTAGAAAGTGGGTTTTGGGCCCATTTTAATTCATTTTGAGGCTAGGAAAGGGTAACGATAGAGGGAAAAAGGGTTTTTAATCTAAACAAGGGGTGTGTGTATGATTTAGAGGGGGTTTTTTGGGATGATTTAGAAAGACTAAGGGAGGGATTTTGGGATGAAAAGGAGGCTTTTAAAAGGGGGAAAAGGGATGAAGTGAAGAATTCTGTAGGGGGTATAGGGGGCAAATGAAGGCCTTTAGGAGCACAATTTGTCATCATCAATGAGGCTTATTTACTCAAGAACAATAGAGGGAAATAATTAAAGGGAAGAGAGCATGAAAAGGCTTCAAGGATGATGTGTTTTAAAGAGAAATGCATTCCTTGAAGGCTCATAAAATAGATTAGCCCCTTGCTTGCTTTTCAAGGAATTTATAGGGGGCTAACAAAGGGAAACCAAAATGAACATGCC